>VDFB02381865.1:0-24232 GCA_007258455.2 Sequoia sempervirens | reverse complement strand
CAGTTTGTGTTACTCTAATTTTCTTTGTATGTTTTCTGACCTTTTCTAATTTCTTAGCAATACCTGCTAAGAAAATTGTTTTCTCATCAGCATCATCTTTTCTAGATGTTTCATTATTTTGCTGATTACCATATATATGAGTCAGATAGTTATCTTGATGTTCTTGTACCGAGACAACTTTTTTAACACTTGCATGTGTTTGAGTAACATCATAATTTATACTGGCAATATCATTTGATAGTGTGCCACAAAAATGTTCTACATTTTTCATCACAGAGAAATTCTCGCCGATCTTCGTAAACACATCAATCTATGTACAACATCTAAAAGAATTATTTATAGAATGTATAATACCTACAAAATATGTCATCAATATTTTCTTGAGCGTAAGATAGCCATTGAGAGTATCCAATTTCTTTTGTGTTTCCTCGTGCTCTTCGCTCTTGCAACTGTATGAATTTTTGACTCATATTTTCCCCATTGATTTTTATCAGGAGTGATAACAGTATATTGATCTGATGGAGGCCATCGACCTGTTTCTAGGCTAATTATCTCCTGTTCCTGATGGTTGAGTTCCATTTTATACTTATGTCTTTTCTCAGTTCCTGCTCTAGGGAGTTTTTCTTTCATCATACACCCTTTTTCACCCATCTTTGTGAGCTTGATTCCTTTTCCTTTTTTATCTGGCTGAGACTCATTTTTTGAAGTTAAAGCCAATCTTTGACTGACTTGTCTAGCTAACTTGTCTATCAGCTCAGGATTATCTAAGGAATGAGCAGAGGGAACTTGTTTATACCGAGGATACTGAGATGATCCTATGGACTCTTCAGGATTATAATCAATGAATGGTTTATTTGAAGATGTTGGGAAATTTCTTGACATAGAGAAAGATTTGGATAAGCGAGGTGCAGTGTAAGAGGTTGAAGCTTCTGGTTGAACAAACAAAGGTTGTTGTTCAGGGAGACTTTGAAGGTCAATGCTGGCTAACCTTCTACTTTGCATCTTAGGTTTGCCTGTGAATAAACCTGTAGAAGAAATAGGAAGATTCTGGAATGAAGGTTGAGATTTATGAATTTGCTGTTCAATTACAGGGAATCCTATCTCAAAGCCTGTTGAATCAATGTGTCTTCCATGGTCATCTACATTAGCATTGGCTTCTGTATAACTTACACCTGCTGGAAATCTAGAAGGAGGGAAAACAGTATTAAGCAATCTATATACACAACGACCACCAACAGTCGCATAGACAGAATCAGGTTGCAAAACAATTCCTTTAACCTGTAGTAACAGGCAGAAAGCTGACTGTACATATTTATCATTAAGATTAATGGTGAAGTTTGGACGAACTGACATGAGAGCATCACCACCATTTTCTTCATCAGAAGATTTAACTAATCTTCCTTTGAATTGAGCTATAACAGCTTGATCCCAAATAGTACACCGAGTGTCTATAAGAGTAGCAAAATATTCAGCTCCTATATCAAAGTTAAAATGTGGATGAAGGATTATATCTACTAATGAGAAGTGGACATGAAAATATCCTTTTTCCTTCCATCTTTTGACATCTTCAGGTAATAAAAATGGCAAATAGACTGGACATATACCAACTCCAGAAACTCTAAGATTAACTTCAGATTATCTGACAGAATGCATCATCTTTGCCTTTATGCCTTTTTCAGGATATAAATCAGAGATTTTTACTTCTGGAAACTTAAAATTGCCTTTGTCATCAATCAACTCATCTTTATCTTGGAAATAGTTATGAATAACATTAGAAAGAGAACTACTTGCATTCATTGAGCGCTGACTCGCCATAGTAGAGGAATAAACTTACTTGGAAGCCTTGAATCCGTTCACTGCTACAATTTTCGACTTACAGCACACCCTGACGCCTGTCCTTCGGCTAAAGCGGGATTTACGGCCTTACTGCGGGTCCACAGTTACTGGTGATAGCTCCTCGTTCAGTAATACTTGCTCCAGATGGCTTACAATGGATTTTACTCAACTCAATGAGGCAATGCCTTTTCTAAGACCCAAACTATTACCAAAATGAAAATAATAACGATGACTCCGACTTTAATAAATAAGCTAAATCCAGACTTACAATATGGTTCTCTGAAAATATCTATAACCTGTTGTTCAAGTTCAAAACTTTCTGGCATAATAACTAGGCTCTGATACCAATTTGCGGAATAAATAAATGTAATACCTGTAGTGTTAGATCAACTAATGAATTATCCGGTGAAATGATAAATTCCAAATCAATCATCAACCTCTCATTACTAGAGCACAATCTTGATTATCATCTGAACTATCACTAGCATCAGATGCATCACTCTCTTCTTGAATGTACAGGCTCTTCTTTTTCTTTCCAAAATTCTTCCTTTTAGGATAAAACAGTCTCTTCTTTTTGCTATCTCCTTCTTGCTTGGAGTTATCCTCTTGATCATATGTACATTTAGAAGCAAAGTGACTACCACAATTAAAACACTTGAAATGCAGCTTACCTTTGTATTTTTTGAATCCTCTCCTCAATCTTCTTATGAAATTTGCTTCTTCCACATCAGTTTCTTCATTGTCTGAAGCAATGGCTGCAACTTTGTCTTTCTTTTCTACTCTATCCTTTTATTTCTCAGCAACCTTGAATGCAGCTTCTCTCCTAGAAGACTCGACATCTGACATTCTCATCTCATAAGCAGTAAATATGTCATGTAACTCATCTAGAGTGAGTTTATCAACTTCTCTTCCTTCTTCGATAGCAAAAATCTTGGAATCATATTTAGTTGACATAGACCTCAGATATTTTAGCACAACATCTTATTTTACTTCCACACCATATCCTATAACAATGTTCACTATATCATCAACCCTCAAAAGATAGTCTGCAATTTTTTCCTCTTCAGTCATCTTCAAACCTTCAAAATTTTCGCTCAGCACTTGCAACTTTTCCAACTTCACCTTGGTGTCTCGTTCATAGATCTTATTCAATTTTTCCCAAACATCATAATTTGTTTCATATTGCAGAACCTTGCTATGCACAGAATCAGACAAATTTTTCATAATGGTGAACCAAGCTTTCTCATTATTCTCATAGCCCTTCTTTCCTACAACATTAGTAGGAGTAGAAGGGATGATATATTTGCTCTTAACTAACATCCAAACATCATTTGAAAGAGAACCTAAGTATCCTTTCATCAAGGAGCTCCACTTAGAATAATTTGTTCCATCTAACCAAAGGTGGCTTGCTTGAACCTTCCTGACTTGCCATTGTGTTCACTTATCCAATATCTACTCGAGCTGATTAAGCTTCTCCTAGGGAACCTAGGCTTTGATACCAATTGTTGGAACACAAAAATCTACTAAGAGGGGGGTGAATAAGTAGATCTTAAAACTTTTAATCCTTAAGACTCTCAAGCAAATAAATTTCTAAAATACTTTAATGTGTCGCATTAATGTCAAACAAGAAACCGCGGAATAATCTCCTGATGAAATGCCAAAAGTTATCCCTACACAACCTACAGATCCTATTTTGGTTGATCTGAAGAATTTAGGAAAAGATGACATTTTTCAAGCTGGTTTTGATGAATTCAAATGGCTATTAACAGAGCTATTTTGTGATGATATATCTAATCAAGCTGTGGAAGCAAATAAGATATTGCAGTCTATGAAGTTGAAAAATTTAGCAAAATTTGATGCTTATAATTGTATGTTTGAATCATACATGGTAGTTGCAAACAAGATGCATGACCCACCTACAAAGAAATATTATCAAATCAATACCTGTATCTAGAGCATGTGTGGCAACAAGATTATATCAATGTAAAAAGAACAACGCTGAAAATCTTAATGATGTTAGCTTCCCTACCAATTTAAAGATTAATCGATATGTCGGAAAACAATGCCCTTAGGGGTACTAAGCAATTGAAATAAAGATATATAATTATAATTTTAAATTTGAAGGAATTTTGGTAACCTTCCCAATTAATCAGCCTGCACTCTGCTTAGCTAAGAGAATTCAAGAAAAAGCGTTGTGGTAAGAATTCGCATGTAAAAACTGCCTGTAGCTTACCAAGGTACCATGAAGGAGAATTCACCTCAAAAGGGAGTAAGCATTGGTAGGTATTAAAGACATTATAAGGAAATTCCTTATCAAAAAAGGAAATCTTATACTCCTCCCTGGTTACTAAAAAAGAGAGATAACCAGTCAAATAAAAAGATCAAATGTTTTATTTGCAATGGTCCTCATTATGCTACTAACTATCCCAAGAAGCTTAATCCTGGTACAAAGATTTATGCATGTTTTGAAAAGGATAATCCAGGATGGGAAGTTGTACCATACTCTAATGAACTAACAGATCTTTATGAGTTAGTTGAAATTGTTCCAGAATCTACTTTCATGTTAAGATCTAGAGATAGAAGGAAAATGAAGAATCTATCCTCATCATCCTCTTCCCCAGAAACAACTTCAGATGAAGATGAAGATTTTTTGGTTACATTGTTAAAAACCACTCTTGCAGATCTTAACACACATATCCAAATTGAAAAATCAAAGGATCCATATAAATTAGCTGGAACAAGAGAAGAAAGAAAGAAGGCAATACATCAACATCTTTCTAGAATGAAAAACCTTGAAAAAGAAAAAGCTGATACTGAAAAGCAGCTTAAATTGCACAGAAAACCTTCTTTCTCAGAAGCCAAGAATATTGACCATGGATATAAAATTCCACCATGGCAAAAAAAGGAATCATCTTCTTCCAAGTCCTCAAGACACTCTCCTCCAGATCCTGATATAATAGGGATATTTAAAAAGTTTGATCTTTTGCTTAATGATGTGAGTGATCTAAAACGATTACTCAAAACATAGCAAAAAGAAATCAGGAATCTTTCTGCGGAGGTGGGAGAAATTAAAGATCTACTGTTTAAAGCTGATGAAGCAGAACATAGCAGCAGCAGTAGAAAAAGCAGTAGAAAAAGCAACAGTAGCAAACACAGCAACAACAGTCCTCTTATAGGCAAAGAAAGAAATTGCTCTTTATTACTTGCAAATAATGATAATTATATTAGAATAAATCTTTGTTTCTCTGGATATAAGAAAATACCATTGGATGCTTTTGTGGACACAGGATCATCAAGGTCATTAGCAAAAACAAATGCTATTCCCTCATGTTTCTGGAAAGAAAAGACAGATCTTCCGCAAAGCTATGCTATCAATGGGCAGAGAATACAGATGGGTAGGTATGCACAAGATGTACACATTGAAATTATGGGAAAAACATTTATTACTGATTTCATTGAATACAATGATTTAGAGGATGATGTATTATTAGGATTTCTATTCTTTACAAAGTATGAGCCTCTCCAGTTTTGGAAACATAAAATCTCTTTGAAACATGAAGACGATCAGATTGAGATACCTACACTAAAAATTGTAAATCATAGATTTGACCAACAGAAAAAGAGAAAAAGGCAAGAATCCAGTAAAGAGAATAGAGAAGAAGCAACAAATCCTTTTGATAGTATTACAAGATTATTTGAACAAGATTGTTGCAGTCCTAATGCTCTACAATTCTAGTCTCAAGAACATGAAGAATGTGAAATTCAGATAAAGCCAGAATGTAAGTCTGTAATCCCATATGAACCAGCATATATGATGAGCCCAACAGAAACCAAAGAAATAGATGATCAATTGCAAGAATTATTAGAAGGCAATTTTATCAGAGAAAGTAAAAGTCCGTTTTCTTGTCCAGCCTTCTTAGTAAACAAGAGAGCAGAATAGTTAAGAGGAAAGAAAAGATTGTGTATTAATTACAGACCATTAAATGAGATAATTCTTCCATTTAATTATGCATTTCCCTTCAGTTCAGATCTAATCCGAAGAGCTGCAAATAAAAAGATATTTTCTAAGTTTGATTGCAAATCAGGCTTTTGGCAGATAAAAGTAAAAGAATCAGATAGGTATAAAACAGCGTTCTCAGTCCCACAAGGATTATACGAATGGAATGTCATGCCTTTTGGTCTCAGCACTACTCCAGCATATTTCCAAAGAAGAATGGATCAGGCATTAATGCATTTAAAGGATTTTTGTGCTGTTTATATAGATGATATTCTTATATTTTCTGATTCTATCCCTGACCACTTGCAGCACTTAGATGCATTATATAAATCTATCAGAAATCATGGAATTTGTTTAACTGCCAGAAAAATGGTTATTGGCCAAACACAGATTGATTTCTTAGGATTGCATCTACAGGATGGAAAGGTAATGCTACAACCACATATTCTTGTCAGAATCCAAGAATTCCCAGACATACTCATTGACAAGAAGCAAATTCAAAGATTTTTAGGTTGTCTCAATTACTTGTCCCCATTTTACAAAGGATTAGCAGAAGACAGAAGACTTATCCAGCATCATCTCAAGGATAATACTAAAGAATGGTCTGAAGAAGCTACATAAGCAGTTCAACGGATAAAAGCAAAATGTCAAACTCTTCCTGCTTTACAAAATCCTGTTGAAACTTTTCCATTATTTCTATATACTGATGCTTCTGAAAAAACATGGTCTGCTGTACTTATACAGGAAGAAGATAAAGGAAAACAGCATATATGTGGATATAGATCAGGAACATTTACTGATACACAGACAAGGTACCACATATATGAGAAAGAGATATTGGCAGTCAAAAATGGAATCAAAAAGTTTAAGATTTTCTTGAAACCAGTCCATTTTACTGTCCGCACAGATAGCCAAGCAATGAGAAATTTGCTTCACAAAAGGCCAGATCAAGACATTGCTCAAAGTAGAGTCGCAAGGTGGTATTTTGAATTTCAAGGTTATGACTTTGATATTGAATGGATTAAAGGAGATCTTAACCCTCTTGCAGACACTCTCACCAGAGAAATGGCATGTTCTATTTATACTGATCTTGAATTTTTAGGCTGTGAATATTACAGATCAAATGGAGCTGCCATGTATATTGCAGATTTTGGCCAGGGGAATACTCAAATACTACCCTCTCTTCCCAAAGAAATTATTGTAACTTTATTAGAAACATATTTCTTAAATAAGTGGCTTTTAGAAATGAGACAAAAAATTGAATATCAATTTCACCGTGTTATTTTAGATCCAGATGAGGAAGACGAATTCACAAAAGAGATCAGGATGGAATTTGCTCCAATTAAATATTGGTGTGGAAGACAGATGCTACACATCAGATTCAAAGGACTTTTTGGTATGAGTTGGTCTAAGAAAAGTAAAATGAATTTGTTAAAATTAATTAAATTTGGTTTTATAACCAGAATTACTTTAGACCAAGACACCTTTGAAGATTATGCAGATTTAGTTGGTGGCAGATTTAACCTAGATATGGAAGAATTTCTTGATCTTTTATATCCTGGTTTATCCTGGACAATCTGTGATACTCTTACAGATTATCTTCAATGTTATCCTCATAATGGTTACTGGTATCCAAGGATTGAATATTATCCTTTAGAACATAATTGGAAAGCTGAAGTTCGGCTGCAAGGTATGAAAATTACTCTTCGACCAGCATTGCTAGCAGTTAGGATTGAAAAAGACATAGCTTATTCCAATGACTACATGGTGCAGATAGATTATGCATTCAATGCCACTTCAGAAGATTGGGAAAAAGCTTGCACAAAGCTACCGAATGATCTTTTAGATCCAATCCCCTTTGGAAGCTAGCATATGGGCTTGTCTATGCCATGACGTCACCCACGTTAAGATGTGACAGATAGGATGCTACCCTATTTCACAAAAAGCAAGAACCCCATAATGACTTTTGTGTGTAAAGTCATCGTGTACGTGACACGAGTCCTAATCACGGTTGTTGAGATTCCTTGTTCACGCCTTTTATAATGGCTACAGGAATTCTTGTCGGTTGGTTCTTATCTATGTTCATGCATTTACCCTTTGGGCGGTGCTACGGATAAGATGCTCTTGCGTGTCACTCTTCTATGGACGGACTTCAAAATATTGTAAAGAAGAGGTTAAAGTTCCGTCTGGCTGAATCGCCTTTACTAAGTAAAAGGACTGAGATCGCTCTACCGGTTAATAATCGAAGCTCTGAGATTTGAAAGAGTCTTAGAAGAGTCTAGGATATCAGACTTATGCTCTCTCCTGCGCTATAGTGCGATCTGGATGATCAAAATCTGATTATATTGTAATGAGTTTTCATAGTGGAACAAGTTTTGAATGCAAGATCTCGCTTATTTTTATTCTTCCTCTCTGCCTATATGTGTGATTGATTCGGGCATTTATCATTCTCAATCGCATAACTTAATAGTTGGTCCCAATAATCGCTATTCTTAATGATGGAAAAGGAAGGGATGCACCATTTTATTTGATGAGTAGACAAATGGTAGGAACCACATCCTAATCAATTTTCTTCATGGCTTCAAGACAATTAATATTTTTGAGGTCCATTGATGCCTCCAACAAAGTAAAAAATGTCAAGACCTTAAGCAACATGGTAGATGAGGTGGTGATGGAGATGGAAGTGGAGAATGTTGTCCAACTAGAGACAAGCAATGCAGCTACATATGTGACAGCTAATAAACTTCTTAAAATGAAGCAAACTACACTCTTTGGACCCCTTGTGTCACCTTTTGCATTGACCTCCTTAAGGATATAGGAAAACTTGGATAGGTCAGAAACATGATTGAAGACATAAGCAATGTGACAAAATACCTACAACTACCCATGGGTCTTCAATCTTGTGAGAGAGAAAGAAGCTTATGTGAGTAGGAGTCACCCAATTTGCAACTAATTTCGTCACATAGTAGTATATTGCAGCTTAGTTGACATCTCTTGAGCACATGTTTTGTAATGTCCCCATTTTTGCGAGCATCAGAGTTCGATGGATTTAGCCTATTATGCGACCCTCGTAGGCTGATAGGATGGATAGAGGGTCTTGATGGTGCTTGGCTTGGCTTCAGTTGTCAGATTGTTATCAGTTGGCTTTCGTTTGGGCTCGTTCGGACACTATTTGCTCGGATTGCTATTTTTAGCAGTTATTGGCAGTCAGCGTGGGACCCCTGCTATTTTTAGCAGTATGGATGGATTATGTTCAGAATCACTTCCTCACCGACACATCGATTTGGCATCAGGATAATAATGAGAAAGAATTAGGCTAATGAACAAACCCTAATCCTAGATTCTAACACATGAAATGCATAAATTAAGCACAAAACATGTTGTTCCACATCTTTCTGAGGAACAAGAAGGCAAGGATTCTATGCACCCTGAGAAATTAGGGATTTTTGTGAAGCTAACAGGGACTCATTCACCACCAAAGGTGAATGGGTCCTAGTAGGCCTTTTTGGGAAACTCTAAACTAGAAACAAAAGCTTGAATTGTCTGTAATCTGCTTCCCTTCAACCCTTAACAGGGACTCATTCACCCTCAAAGGCGAATGGTACTGCTAGGGTTTTCCAGAAATCTTTGAATTTGAGTTGTAACTTCTAGCTCTGCTCGTCTCCCTTGCACCTTGAAATTCTTGTTTCCGAATATGAATCTACTTCTTTTCTTTCCAAGTGTTTTTATAGTTGTTTCCTTTTTGATGTCATACATTCTAACCTATTTGAGTAGAAGGGTGAATAACCAAATGGGTTGTTATGTGTAGAGGGTTTTACAATAGTGTGTGGGTTGCAAGTTTTATAACACCCAATGTAAACCTGCAATTTTGGAAGACAATATTAATGTAAATAAAACCTCTTGATATTTACACAACACAAGTGTAATGAAAGGCACCTTCAATTTTTACCTTTCATGTAATTTAGAATTTTATAAGTTGTGCAACACGTTTCACTTTTGATATTTCAATATGCCTTACAGGATCATTATTGGTAAATTGAACATTTAGTAGTTGAGCCTCAAGGTGCATGATATCAAACTTCAACTTTTGAACACCTTCATATTCTTGCAAATGTTCATTTTTTAATCTCTCAACATTATTAATTAATCTCCTTTTTCTTTTGACAATAAAATCTTCTTCTTATCTTTTAATTCCTCTTCTAAGTGAAAGCACTCAGTCTTCGTTGTTTTGTTTCGCTTCGCTATAGCCTTAACTATGCTTTATCTACTGCTGACCATCCATGTAGTTTTCCTCATCCCCATTGCTCTTACCTATTAACACCCCCTAGTATTCCCTTTCATGATCTTCTAACTTCTTTTTTTGTATCTTTTACTTTAAGCTTTCAAGCAGTTGCTCCCTCATCAGTCCTTAGGACAACACCATCCATTTCTTGGATAGAGTTTGCAATGTCTTCAATACTCTTATGTAGCTTTGCAACCACTTTTTCTCGCCTTTGAGAGTGTTCTTCGACAGAGAATATAGATAAATGCTTTAATTTGAAGAGATTGTTCTTGGCAATTAATAGTTGATGAAGGTGCATGTGCGTGATGTGTATTATCCATATCCAAATCAGCCGTAACCGTGGCAAAAATCCAAAACATCATATAAAACCAAGAAAATCCAAAACATTCAAAACATTTGA
Source organism: Sequoia sempervirens (assembly GCA_007258455.2). Taxonomy (NCBI): domain Eukaryota; kingdom Viridiplantae; phylum Streptophyta; class Pinopsida; order Cupressales; family Cupressaceae; genus Sequoia; species Sequoia sempervirens. Next base: position 13,717 of record VDFB02381865.1, on the reverse strand, counting down.
AAAATTTGAAAACACTCAAAAATGTCAAAACATTAGAACTGCGACTACGCTTGTCTCCGAAGCAACATGGGCAAGGCTAATCTTCGATCAACCTCGACACAAAATCCAAAAAACATTCAAAAAACATCAAAATCCAAAAACATTCAAAATACACAAAAACACAAAAATTCAAAAACATCAAAATCCAAAACATTCAAACACATCAAAATCCAAAACATTCAAAAAACCAAGAAAATCCAAAAACATCTAAAAACAAAAAATCCAAAAACATTCATAAAATCTCAGAAAACCTCAAAACATTTGAAAAATCAAAAATACCAAAAACAACCTCAAAACATTCCAAAAACGTCAAAAACATCCAAATATTTGAAAAAATACATCCATCTCATTTTGCTTTCACTCGCAATAATCAATCATCCATAATAAACTGATCATCACCTTCATCCTTTTGCAAAACAAACAAAAACAATCACAGCAATGCTCAGCAAAAGAAAACTTCAAATGCAAAATCAAAATTAAAGCTCAACAAACCATTAAACACAAAATTAAAATCTTGATCATTTTCAAACATGTCAATCGACCTTATATTAACAGCCTATCAATCAACTTATCAAACCATCATCATCCTATACAATGCATGTCCTAGGATATACTGTTCCAACAATGGGAATCATTTTGGATATCACTTTGGATTCTTATCCTACCAAAAAAAATCCCTTTTGGCTAGAGATATGAAAAACATTGACTTGTTTACGTACTTGATCTTTTCTTTTGATTTATCTTATTGCACTCATTCCAAGGACCTCTCAATGATATCCAAACAAAGGATTTAGAGAGATAGGAATGGGGCAACGATCATTATCTTTTGTCTGTTGTGCTTTTTGGATGTTCTTGTAAAATAATTTGGCGAATACTTTCTTTGTTAGGTACGTCCTAGCAAGGTTTATGTATTTCAAGTGTGAACAAGAATACTCCTATATGTCTGTCGAGTCAAAGTCCATCGCACTAGGTACAATGCCATCCTGGTTCTTTATACCTTGATGCATCGTATCTACATGTGTTATCAAACATAAGGTAAGTAGCCCTTTTCAAATCCCAATCCTTGATAAGAAAATCATCCATCTATCATCATCATTTCTCATCATCATCTATCATAAAGTTGGCTTGTTTGATCCTCTTTTCATCACCTCATTCTGCACTATCATAACGTCATGAATAGTTTATCATCACCAATGCATCCATCATGCATCCATCTTGCACCCATTTTTGAACATTTTGCATATCATTTCACATGCATATTCATCATCATAATATAGAATTGTTAGTCTAAGCATCTCATAAATCATATATTTGCATAAATCATACATTTGCATAATCACAGCATATCACATCATCCATCTCATCCATCATCACATCATATCATCATTTAAGTTGTTTAAGATAAATAGATTTATTATTCTAAGCATCTTAAAACCATCTCATTTGCATCATTATCCATAACCATCCATTTTGAACCTCTTTATTGTGAGATTTACCCTCAAATTGAATCTTTTCGCTCAATCTCTCGAGGGGGAAATGTACCAATGTACTTTCTGCTGGGGCATCCAAAAAATCAGATTTTTTTTGAATTTTGATCACGGTAAGATTATTCTTTGAACCAACGCAACAAGTACATTGATTCAAAGAAGGGAAAAATGTAGACACATGAAATTAGCATCATGCATTAGGTCCACTCATCAAATTAATCAAGTTCACCTTCATTCATTCACCAAGTAAATCAAGACTATTTAATTCATTTCTAAAGTTATTCATTAAATAAATCAAACATCATCCCTTTAATTAAATAAACCAAACTTTTTTTAATTAAATCTCCAAATTCATATTTCTCCTTTTTTGATTTAAATAAATCAAATATTTAAGTCATAAAGGTCAAACTCATCATAAACATCATTTAAGCTAATCTAATCCTAATTAGCCTAACCTAACTACCCATCACATTCTCTAGATTTTGCCACTTGCACCAATAAATCAATTTATTGATTTATTAAAATAAACATTTTCCATGAACATGGTATCTTTGAGGAATATTTCCTCAAGTTTGAATTCAAAATCAAATGGACATGTACATCCAGCAATGAAATTAATGTCTCTTACATGTCCCTTGCACAAGTCAAACTCAACATTTATATCACAAATTCAAATTTTAATTTCCCCCTCTTGGGAACATTTCCCAAGTCTTGCACATCCCTCAACCTATGGCAAGTTGACCAGTGGCCTCTTTTCATTGGTCTATTTTTTAGTCCCACATTCATCCATTTGGCCATTCTCTCATAAAAATAATCTATAAATGAAAGGCTTCATTCTTAATCAAATCCTCCACAATCTCCGCAACTTGCACCCACAAATCCTATGCAAAGTCACTCTCTTCAATTGAGAACTGATTTTTCCCATTCATCATCTTGATCATCAACATATCATTTTCATATCATGGAGGTTAAGCAAGGATTGGGAAAGGGATATTTTCCACAATAGCACCAATCCAATATGAAATAGGGTTTATTTCATGTTTTATATGCTTTATTTTATCTTGTAATTCGTTTGCATTTAGAAACATGATTTATTATTTCATATGGATGCTAGATTATTAGCTTGTTTTTAAAATACTAACAATTTGCAGATATAGCATTTACACCTGTTGACCCACCCAAGAAGACCACATTCAAAACCAATGATAAAACCAATACTTCATCTACTGAAATCCCCACAAATAAAGCCAAAATTGATCCAACCCCATCTGACATACCTCTAAATCTTGAGATACTAAGGTTGTAGTTGGAAAGTGAAAAGTTGAGAGAAGATATGAACTTCCAATGCAAAAATGGCTAGGAAGATTGCATTCCTTCAAATGTCCTCTCATATACTAGAGGCCTCGAGCTCTAGAAATATTGATAGTGAGTAACAAAAAAGGAAGTCTGATGGACATTTTCTTAGGGGAAGTGGTTGTGGAGATCAAGGAGGTGGTGATAGAGGAGGAAATAAGAATGATAAGTCTTACTTTCAAGATGAGGGGGGAGGTAAGAAAGAATAAGGTGATGGTAAAAGTGGTAAGGAAAATGATGTAAGCCACTCTAATAGTAGGAAAGATGATGAACACAGAGATGGTCATAGGGATAGACATACTAGGAGGCCACTCGAGGTGGTGCATGCACCCTTGGCACAATAAATCTACCATCCCACGAGGCTAGGGAGAGAAATGAGGCAAAGATCTATTCTGATCAAGAGTAACAAGTCATGTCAGATTAGGTTAGTTATGCACTAGGTGATAATAATGCTTTTCATCTGTCTTATTCTTGAAATGTGCAATCTGAAATGATCTAATTTAATCATGAACAAGTAATTTTGTGTGTGCATTTTTATGTCTCAATAAGGGGACATTACAGTGTAAGTTAGATGGAATTATAGTGGATATATTTTCTAAGAAGAGAGGAGATCATGTTTTTGATTTGTGCAAAGTCTTCTATAAGTGTAGAGAGTTTGGGATATCCTTGAATCTAAAGAAATGTATCTTTGGAGTTATGGAAGGAAAAATACTTGGGAACATGCTTTCAGAGAAGGGAATTTCAATAAATTCTGAATGCATTTAGGCTATTCTGAAAATTCAGTTTCTAGGCAGCAAGAAGGAGCTGAAATCCTTCTTTGAAAAATCAATTTCATCAAGAAGTTCATCATCGACTTTGCTGAAATTTCCAAGCCACTCAATCCTATGTTAAAAAAAGATTCCAAAGTTGAATGGAACCTAAAAGCCAAGTAGTATTTTGAAGAAATAAAGAAAGCAACTACCAATGCACCAGTGTTAGTCAACCCAGACTACCTGAAGTCATTCTACATCTACTCATTTGCTTCAAATCACTCCTATGCTAGTATATTGACCCAGAAAGATGATGAAGGGAATGAACACCCGATTTCCTTCATGAGTGCTCCATTGAAGGATGTTGAGTTGAGGTACAATTGCAAAACCTTATTACGCAAGATGTAGTGCTGAATTTCTTAACTCCCTTGAATAAGGTGTATGCTTTTATTTTCAATGAGGATGATGCGGAAGAATTTTTTTTGCATGAGGGATGCAATAATATTAATGCTTAGAAGATATTCTTCTTACACAGAGTGAACATTCATAATCCTTAGAAAAATAATTAGAGACCCATTTTCCTATGATCATTATCACAAGGCAATTCATTACCACACACGAGCTCAAAGTAGTTTTGAAATTGTCTTCATCTTTGATCCTTAGTTGGTAATAACCGAATCACATATCAATATTTGAAAACATTGTTGCACCTCACATCTAATTGAAAATATCTTCAATACGTGGCAATGGGTACTTATTATTTATTGTAGCTTTGTTAAGCATCTGATAATCTATACACAAGTGTAGGGTACCATCCTTCTTTACGAATATCACTGGCACTCACCGGGGTGAAACATCGGGTCTTATCAATCCCTTGGATAACAACTCTTCCAATTGTGCATTAAGCTCCATTAATGTCATTGTATTCATCCTATAGGGTACTTTAGATACAGGTTCCAATCTTGGTACTAGATTAATAGAGAATTCAAATACTTTTTTTGGAGGTAGTCCAAGTAGTTCTTCTAGAAAGACATCCATAAATTTCTATAAGATGGGATACTTATCCATATCTATTTATCTATATATGAGTTTAAAATTTTTTCAATTATTAAGTTTTAAAGGTACAACTTAACCCGTGCTACGGTGTGAAGACATCCACACTTTTCATGAGTTTGTGGTAGAGGTAATCAGCTACGCCATGGGAGTTTTATGGGGGTTGGAAGCTTGGTTGGGCCTGAGAAGAGAGTGCTTGTAAGAGGCCGTGCAGATAGCTTAAATTCAATTTCTGATGTGCGGTTGGGGAAACCCACGTGGAGTCTAGCAAATATTGTCCTTTCCTAACCTAGGATTGTACTTATCTGATGTGTGCTTTCTTACAGTCAAAATATTGTGCTTGCAAGTGTTTTCTGGATACTGAAACAAACCAAACAACAGTCAAACATTTAGAAACAACCAAGTCAAACATTGGACCTTTTCTGATCCATTTCACAACATGAACATGCAATCTTCATCAAAAAACATTTTTGAACCATTCATACAAAGAGACCAAAATGGACGAGTATATTTCAAAGACATAAAAGCTGCAACGCAAAATCCTGACATAGTCTCCTTTGTAAAAAAATATCTCTTACGTGACCCTCAAAGGTATCTAGCCATGATTTTGGGCTTAGGGGCTAAGTTACCACAAGGCTTTGACATAAATGCTTTGTCTCCATCCGTCTACCCTCACCATCAACAGTCACTTGACACAAATCCTGCCATTAATTCAAAACAAACATCCACTTATCACCCTTATCCTAACCTTGACAAGGGAAGCCAACTATCAACTAGTCCATTCCAAACCTCCACGTCATATTCTGACCCTTCACCTATCAATCCCGTCCAAGTCTACATGCCTTATCAACCATCTACCAACACATGTCACATCCCCACATCATACCATATCGATTTGGCCCAAGTCTCCACGTCCCATTTTAGTCAACCTTACTCCAATCCAGTCCAAGTCCCTATATCATTACCAACTAATATAGTCGAAGTCCCCATGTCACATCATATGCCATCACATCCTACTCCAGTCCAAGACTCCATGTCATATCCGGTCCAAGTCTCCACGTCATACCCTAGTCCTTCACATACTAGTCCAATGCAAGTACCATGTCATATCCTAGTCCTTCCATACTAGTATGCAAGTACCCGTCATACCCTGAGTCCTTCACCTTACTAGTCCAATGCAAGTACCCATGTCATATCCTAGTCCTTCACATACTAGTCCAATGCAGGTACCCATGTCATCCTAGTCCTTCTTACTAGTCCGATTATTTCTACACATCCCTATCCTAGTCACTTTGGTCATTAATCCTTTTCAAGTCACCCCCTCTGACCCACATCTGATGTGAAAATTTTATCATAGTCAAAGTCAAATCATTATTACAACTTGAGGGATACATGTGTCAAAATGGCTTAACATAACCTATAATATGCCCTCATATTAAGAACAAGGTAGTCCATCCCTGACCCTATCTTAAAAACTCCATTCAAAGTCCTTCAGAGACAATCCATGACATCCAAAATTACACTACCATTGACCAAGAGAAGTCAAATCCATGACAACCCCATCTTGACCAAGACCCTACCATTGACAAAGAAATTTCAAAAGCGATCCTCCTTGACCTTTATGCCTTTCTTGATCGAGCACTTGCCATTCCTATACAAGCCTCGACTATTGTCACTTCCTATGATGAGACACTTGCCTTCATGGGACACATAGATGATATTCCTCCAGAACAAGAATCTTCCACTAAGGACATGCTTGCATATGATCAAGTTATAGCTAAAATCATTGGACTCTATGACGCTAAATATAATGATGGCTTCGACATTGCCTTGGAAGCACCAACAGAATTGTCTAAACCTGACATGTCACATGATCAAACCAAAGATATCAGTCAGGAATATGTCCAACATAAAAATGAAGCTAAGACACTTTATCAACTAGGGTCATCTATCTTTGTCGAGAAAGACTTTCTTGCAGACCAAAACTCTTACAGAAGTGATAGTGTCCACATGAACATCCATGATGGGTTAGCATCTTGCTTTCAAAACCAAACAAATACCCCATCATAAATAGTCACATCCAAGCATGCAATATCAAGGCAAAAGGACTAGGCATACATGAGCAAGGCATTCTTGAACCGATAAACGAGGCAATTACAAACATGGTCTTGGGTGATAACCCGTCCGACAAATCAAAATGATGTCAGTGGTACCTCCTTGATACTGGGGGCAACCTTGTTAGATACAAACGTCAAAATGGAGTCCATGAGAAATTCTTGTCATAAGATTGTTGCCAACACCCCCTCCACCCACACCATGAATCGTCATTCCATCATAAATAAACCTTCCCTTTGGGACCAACAAAAACAAAAGTCTTACAAGTCAAAAGATCAAAATCAAATGTCAAAGGCCATTGAATCAAACAAAATGACAAGTGGACAAATGAAATTAAAATGGATCCCAAAGAAAGATGGATCAAACAAAGACACCAAGTCAAATACAAAAGTCAATCACAATGTGGAGCCACAATACAAGAGGACTCCCACATATAACACATGTCCACCTCCTTCAAAATGGTCATCAATCAAGGCATATAAAAGTGTTGGTTCCAAACACCATCCCTCCAAAATCTGTCATCCACCATCCTAAGTTTGGAAAATAAAAAGTTATTCATCCAAATGTCCAAACAATCTTTCCATGTCTACCATCATTTGTCATATTAATCTACATCTCGCCTAAAAGTCCAAAAATCCCACGTCCTAAATCGTCATCATAGCAACTCTTTACCACAAGGACTCCCATGGTACTCTATCACAATGTGCATATTTTGATAAGACCAACTCTAGTATTAGAAAGGATCACAATGACATCGATCAGTTGTATGCAAGTGCTATGATCTTGACAAGACAACTACTCCATAAAGGTCACTATTGGCATATCACGACACCGATCGTACATCTGACGCAGTCGATTGGATTGACCGCAGTTAGTGGACCTCTAAAACTTTACCTCCACCTAGTAAAATATGAAGGACAAACCCTTCATTTTGAGGACCACAAGTGAAAACAAAATCCACTTCGCAGAACATAAACGTACCTCCGCAAGGACTAGATCCTTTTTCGAAGCAAGTCAAAATACCAATTTCAATCCACCACCGCAATAACAACCAACTAATCATGATTCCACTTTCACATCTGGTTTCAATCAACTTCCACCATAATTTAATCCCACTTTCATGACACACTTTTAACAAAGCATCCCACCCATGCAACAAAATCACTTTGGTACAACAAGTCAAATGATGCATGAATACATGTCCACTTCACGTCATTAGAACACCAACCCATTTACAAACCCTTCACAAGGTTCGACACAACATCTGCAATTAAATACAACTCATATGACATCATCATCTATGGATCTTATAGCTCAACAACTACAAACCTTGCAACAACAAATGTCAAATATGCAGGGAACTGGAAATGAGAAAACATACTCGGTAGAGGATTTATGTCCTTACCCATTTGATAGGAGCATTTACATGCCTCCATTTTTGATAAATTTCATCATTCCAAAGTATGACAAGTATAAAGGAAAGGGAGATCCTGTCGAACATGTGAGAGAATTTCATACGACCTCCTTGGACATAGCTTTTGATCAAACGTACCTAATGAGACTTTTCCCATAGAGTCTTGGAGGCCAATCCCTTGAATGGTTTACACATGTACCTCCAGGAATCAAAAAATGGAGTGAATTAATGGACAAGTTTATAGCACACTTCTCGTATAACATTTCAAATGACATCAACATTATCAATTTATGTAACGAAAAACAAAAGGATAACGAAACATTTGTTGCATTCTTACAAAGGTGGAGAAGCCTATCTAAATAATGCCCATGCCATATACTAGAGAAGCAACTGGTATAGATATTCATAGAGAGTCTTAATAAGGAGGTGATGTTTCCTTATCCATATACCTCAAATTTCAACTTGTTTTCATTAACTTGAGAATTGTCTTCCACAGTTCTCTAGGATAACTCTGTTTCTCTTCAGTTGTTGAGATCCTAACAGTCTTCTAGCTCTTTGGGGCTTTGATTTCACTCATGAAATTTGGAATATAATGAGATTTTGGTATTTCTTAGTTGCGTCTTATAATCAGTCATTTTCAACTTCCTACCTGATATTCTTCTTGCTTAGGTGTTTTGGATTTTCTCTTGAAAAGGTCAATCCTCGATTGAGAAGCTATCAATATTGTATTCCCTTTTCTAAGGCAGTAAGATACTCCTCACTGGATGATTTCCTTATCCCATATTTGTCAATATATTGAACACATTGCCTATCGTTTGTCTATGATCCAAGAGCATTCAACTTTCTTTCTTAATGCTAAACTTACAAATTTCATACCAGTTTCTAGCTACTTCTTGGAAAAGATCAGTGAAGTTTCCTACAATTACCTTTGAAGTGGTGACACTTATATCATCAACCAAGAGATGAATTTATGAGATACCAACACTAAATGCACACATCAAATACTAAACCGCAACAGGAATTCAAATGACACAACAGCAAAGAAACAGAAATATTCATTTAATTAAATGCTGGAATGGAAATCCTACATTTTTCAACGGGAAAAGTAAATTGCAGAAATGAAAAAACTAATGTAATTGTAAAACACAACCTATGATCTAATGGAAAGAATGAGTTACGCGTACTATCATAGTTTTAATAATTACTAGCAAATAAACTAAATATAGCCATCGGTGTTTTGAATATTGGTTGTGTCAAGCCTAATTTAGAAATGATATTCACATTTAGTAGAATAAGTATCATGCCAAAGGAAATATTGTACAGATATCACTAATGTATTTTGCATAGCAAACACTTAAAATACAAAGGTTTTGCACAATGGATTTCAAAGGAGTTAAATCTTTGAACAATACAAAAATTATTTTCTCATATTTTCAAATTTGAAAACAATAGAAGACATTTTAAAAACCTGGATAATTTTCCTTTAGTTGAAGATGCTCTCCTGCTACTTCTTCTTCCTACTTTCCTTGGAGCTTGCTTTTTGAAAATTCTTCTTCTCCTTCCTTCCTTTTTCCCTGTATTCTCTTTTATTTCTGCTAAATTTTAAGCTACTGAAATCTATATAGAAACCTCTATTTTGCAGCCGTTGTAGTTATTTTGCAGAGTAATTCAAGAAGAATATCCAAAAATAGTTGTATGCTCTCGTTAATCCTTTTCTCTTTTAAAATTTTTCCTTTTGGTTTTCAAAACCTAATCTTGAAAATATTAAAAATTAAAAGAAAAATATATTTTTTTTTTAATTAATAAAAGAAATTCATTGCAACCAGTGTTTATCTCTCATAAAATTTAGATAATGCTATTTCTAATTTGTAAAAGAAATATTTACTCTTAATGGGGATAAATAAATATTAATTATAAAATAAAGAAGATAGTCATAGACGGAGTACATGACATTGCATCAGTTGTGGAACCAACTCTACCATCTGGTTGAGAGTGTCATTCAAGTTAGCAATTTCCAGATTCTTGTTCTGGATTATCCTTTGTAGTCTCTCAATTTCAGTCTTGATGATGCATTGTTGCTAAAGTTCTTGATAGCCCTATTATAAGAGAATTCTTGGATTTTAAAGGGACCAAGCCATCTTAGTTTGAATTTTCTTGGTTTCATTTCGTTACGACCATTATACTTTAGAACTAATTGTCCAAGCTGGAAGTTCACTCGTCGAAGATGTTTATTGTATCAGTACTTTCTTCTTTTTTGCATCACTTTTGTTGCCCATTAGGCCAACACCCTTTGTTCGTCAAGTTTGTTCAATTGAAATGGTCGCTCTTTCAAACTCTTTGCTTATCTGACAAATTAGGATTTAAGTTATGACAAACAAAGTACTTTTCTTCGACATCCAAAATTTGTGCAGCATCGAAGTAGATTGGGAAGAGAAGTTGCCATTTGTACTATGAGCATACCGAACAATTTACAAGGTGACTATAGGACACACACCATTCCACTTGATGTATGGCCAGGAAGTAGTAGTCCTTGCCAAATACATGGTACCAAGCCTAAGGATTGTTGTTGAGAATCACCCAAGCAATCTTGCCATAACTGGCCATTTTGTCAAAACTTCACAGAATTTAACACAATGGATTTTCCAACAAGCTTTTCTACAAGGTGGCATCATCCCAGTTCTAAGCTTATTTCTAGAAATCTTCTAAACAACAAAACAAACACAAGAAAAACAAAAAGCGGAAGCTCCATCTTAACAATCTTCTTCAATTCTGATGTTTCTCCCTTGTTTTCTTCTTTTTCTTTTTTACTAGGTTGATCAGACTTTTGCATCTCCTTGTGTAATTCTTCAACTTTCTGCTTTTGGACAGGCTTCTCTCCATTTTTACCAGGCTGTTTATTTTCTGGCTTTTTCATAAGTTCTTGCATTGCTTTCTGATCTTTCATGAAAATTCCCCTAGGCATGCCCTCCATCTCATTTACTTTTATGTTTCTCAACCAGTATTTACTTCTTGCTTCTTCAACTGCTGCAACAATGAGTCTTTCTATTTCTTCTTTGGTGAGTTTTCTAATATTACTTTGAGCAGGCACCTCATCATAATGTGGCTCAATATAATCCTCCTCACAATCTTCTTCAGAGTCGTATGGTGTTGTGGTAGAGCGATGGGTGTTTGGATCTATTTGGCTGGACAAAGGATGTTGACTGGATGAATTGGCAACCGTTGGACTGATATGCTAACTATTGATTGATGATTTGTTTTTTGTTACGTATGGGAACCGAATTTGAGCTAAAAAGTGGTTAGATTATCAATTTTCCATCCTTCTAGCACCAGAATGTAACTGAAAAATATTAGTATTGGTTGAATTGCACTTGATCCATGAAGAATCAAAGCATAATGGAGCCACTAATACTCGAATCTCAACAAGATCATTCAAATGAAATTGAAACTAAACATTTATGAAAACCTAACATACTAAATTATGAAAGCTTTTAAAACATCTACTCTAATCCATCTAAAACTTATCCCATTGTGGAATTGGTGTCGTGTTGATGTGGAACAATGACCCTTTCCCAATCTTGTGATCAGTGAGCTTGTTTCAATTGATTTTATGGAAGAGAATTGATGAAACCATTGTGATAAATGTATGAAAACCTAGTTTATGCAAAAATGAACATGATGCAAGCTAAGTTATGAAGCCCTTGAAAATTGTAAACGATAAAGTGAACAGAAATATATAAACTAGATAACACTAGGATGTTCATAGCCGAATTAAAAACAACACTTTCTTGATAGAGGTGATTTTGCAGATCTATGATGTCCCCATTCCTAGTAGGTTCTTAGGAGTGGTGTGTTAACCTATCTCTGGACCTTGTAGGCTACTTGGTTTTGGTTGAAATTCGGTGGAATTATGTGATGAGTTTTTTAAGGTTCATCCTTTGACTTCAGTGATTGGCTCAAAGCAGTGCTTGGCAGTTCAGTGATTGACAGCTTCTGACGGCACATCAATACGACAGGTTATGAGCGAGATATTAATATTCTCGTGAAATTGAAGTGTTTTAACTTTATTTAATGGAATATTATAAAGTTGATTTAACTTTATAATAAAGAATTCACTTAAATTTATTTTAAGTGAAAAATTAAAACACTTTATCAAAAGGGGCGCCCATTTATTTATTCATTGACTATTGAAATGTTTAAAATACATTTTAAATGTATTTTAAAGTGAAATTGGCGTCACTTTTTGGAGATGCGTGCCTTTTGGGGTTTATAAGCAACCAAAGGGAAAAATCGAACTCATTCATTGATTATTTGATATTTTCTTCTTTGGCTGGGCTCGAGCTTGGTTTCCTATGAGAAAAGGGTTTCACGATTGTTTATCTCTGGAGAACGAAAACTCTTCACAGATCTGCGATTGTGAGACTGTGAAAGATCAATTGAATAATTGCAACAACAGGGGCTTCAATTCAGGAGTTCTACAGTGCTTTAAACAAGATTTTTTGTGTAGTATTCAGTAGTTTCTTCAATAAAAGGTAAGACGATTTGAGAGATTGGCTTCTTTCTTCATTTGGAGGTCAGATCAGCTTCATTGCCATACTTCTTGGTTGAGGACATGATTTCCCTTTGTTCTGCGTGGCTCTTCAAGCAAGTGAATGGGAGTTCTTGAGAAGAAACGCCTTCTTCTTTGAGGGTTTTGCATATTCTCCTTTGGCGCCTAACTATTGCACATCTTTTGCTTCAATTTCAGGCTAGAGGTTGCACTCAGTTGAACTCTACACTTGAAAATGTCAGTTTTCATCATTCTTGGCTGGCAAACTGGACATTTTTCTTAATAAAATAATCTGGAGCATTTCGGGTATGTCTGAAACATGCAATCTCTTTGTTATGGTTATTTAATACCTTCTGCAATTTCATTTTGTCAATTCTAGCTCAGATTTGAGTTCTATGAGCAATTATATGCTACACCCCTTCTATTTCTCTCTAGAGGCTTTCTTAAAAAACTAAAAAAGAACACAAAAAGATAATCAAAACAACAGGGGTTTGAAGAGGAGCTAGTTGGGCTCACCACAGAATCCAACCAAACACTTTCAAAACTGCCCCTGCTTTTCAAAACTGCCATTGGCATTTGTGAAACTGCCTCTATTGGCAGGCAGTTTTTGCTCTCTCACCTTCTGAGAGCCATAACTTTTGCATATGGACTTGAAATGAGCTTCTGTTTTGCTTTTAATAGCATGATTTTTCAAGAGGAATCCAAATATACAAAAACATGCAAGTTTGATATAATTCGAGACATGTTTTTGGACCTTCAAAACAAATACTCACTTGGCCATGTAGTGAGACTGTATCCTTTCCCAATCAAGAGAATTCATCACATCATAAGCAATAGCTATGACCACCATTTTTGTGTGAACATTCAGAACTTCTTCCTGGAGCTAAGTCTTTTAATGCTCAGAGGTAAAGATTTTCTATTTTCTCAATGGATTCAGTTCTGTTGTCGAGATCGCTGTTAT
>VDFB02381864.1:0-17959 GCA_007258455.2 Sequoia sempervirens | reverse complement strand
GTTCTTACATAAAAAAACACAACTCAACTTCAATCACTTCATATGGATGAAAGTAACTAGAAATATATGTGTATATATGTTTCTAATTACTTTCATTCTTCCCATAATCACTTCATATGGACAGATGCATACATATATATATTCCCTATCCATGTTAACTTATCCATCCTTCTTATGATTTGTGATTTCCCCAATAATCAACCATTGTAGAGGTTGGAATGAAAATTGTAATAGGGTGCCTTGAAATCCCCCTATCTAAGCCCAAGAGCGGACACTTATCCTCTTGGCCACAAGTGGTAGGCACATTGGACATCCAGCATGTGGTGGTCTACTTAGATTGTGATCTCGTATCTGCTCCCCTTCCTTGCATTTCCTCTTCTCCTCCATAAGATTGCTTAGTGTAAATCAACGAATCAGAAACTATTATCCACATTTATATTAAAGAATCATAATTACTTATAAGACTCAATAATTGTTGCAAGCATCATTATTGCATAATTGTGTGTATATATATATATATATGCATCTGTCCATATGAAGTGATTATGGGAAGAATGAAAGTAATTAGAAATATATATGTATAATATATATAATTATATGTATACATATAATTATATAAAATATATATGTATTTTATATATATATTTTATATAATTATATGTATACTTATATATTTCTAATTACTTTCATTCTTCCCATAATCACTTTATATATATATATATATATATATATATATATATATATTGTCATGCCCCTGAAATTATAACACTAGAGCATGAAGAATTACAATACAAATGACGAAAATAAATATCACATATATATATATATCATTGCAATTTAAATATTATTATAAATATAATTATCACAGACAATATTATATTTATGATACAAATATCATAATAATAAAAATAATATTCACAAGATGCTAATATAATCCGAATATGTCTATGCCTTCGTTAAATAAATAAATAATAATCTATGCCTCAGTGAAATAAATAAATAATAATCTATGCCTCAGTCAATAAGTAATAATCCTAAGGCATCGATTCCTAATAAGAAGCATATTTATTACCATTAGAACAGCAGTGATAGTTATAGCAAACAGCCATGATTAAGAAAAGAGGCGATCATGGTATGCAAAGAATGCGTCTCTCCAAGGAGATGCGATTAGCACAAAGAGGTATGACCTCTGACCAGGCATGACCCCTAACTAGCTATTGGGACATATAAAAGCAGAGAATACTAAAAACAAGTGGGGCATCGATTAAGGGAAATAACAATAAGGGACTGGGAAATAAAAGAAGAGCAGATCGACTGGGACAGATATAAACTCTATCAGTATCAATTATTTTATGAATTCAGAAAATCATTGTATCAGTTAGTTAAATTGCTTCAGAATTATGAATCAACATATATGGCTGTAGGATAGTAATCGAGGATTATGATATATTGTTTGATTCATGCATATTATTTTATGATAGCATATTCACAATTCATTGTGTATTGCTGATATGACTACTTGCAAGTCTGAATTTGATTAAATTACTATGTGTATTGGGACCATGATAGAAGAAGGGAGATTACAAAAGGGAACAGCAATGGGGTGCTCTCCTAGGTACGCCACCTCTACAATGGAGAAACTATGCGTTTTATAATGGAGGACCCAGTGTCCTATAATGGAGAACCTATGTGTCCTATAATGGAAGACCGAGTGTCCTATAATGGAGAACCTATGTGTCCTATAATGGAAGACCGAGTGTCCTATAATGGAGAACCTATGTGTCCTATAATGGAAGACCGAGTGTCCTATAATGGAGAACCTATGTGTTCTATAATGGAGAACTGATGTGTTCTATAATGGGGGACCAAGTAGTCCCAAGGATGTCCAAGTTGTACTTGCCATTGTCTCAAAGGGAATCATAGGGCACCCATAGTATGCTGCCTTTGGGCCTAGGAGAGATAGCATTTTCAGGGCACCCATAGTAATCTCACTCCTTCATCATGGTGATTCAACATAAGAGGTCGAATCATAGAGAGAGGGAAATGATTGACAAGATGAGGGATAACAGAAAGGGGGACACCTAGGTAGAGCCACACATCCGCCTTGGCCTAGGGGTGGTGAAAAGCGGGGTCCTAGGAACCCCATTGGGCCATGTTCTCCCGTGCTCTCTTATGGTTGAGCCGTCAAAGGATATTAAATGCTTTGTGATTAGATTAGTAATTTGGCCTTGAGTTTATTAATATTAAATTATGATAATTGGCTAATTAGTATTATTGTGGTAAATGGTTATAAACTGCTAATTAGTGTGATTGTGGTAAATGGTTTCTAATTTGTGTGCAGGGCTTCATTCAAGTGAAAGGTATTCTCTAACCCGTTTGTTCATTTAAAATTAATGATTTAGGGCATTCCCAATAAGGGACATTACCAGTGGTATCAAAGCATGTTCCTGCTAGCCTGTGTACAAACCAAACTCTAATTAGAATTAACTATTCAAGCCTTCTTCTTAAGTAGGCGACTAATGCATCTCGATATGTGTGTGCCTTCCATGTGTATACTTTGTGACCTACATGCATAGTTGGTAGACTCACAAAAAACTCGCCAAGTTTTTAAAAACTCGTGAGTTTTTTTAAGTTTAACTCGCGAGGACGAGTTTTTCTGAGTTTTTCGAAAAACTCGGCTTTGCAAAAAAAGAGTGTTTCTAATGAAATTTAAGCAATTTTTTAAGCTCCAAGTTTTTTCGAAGTTTTGTCGAGTTTTGGGAAAAAATTCCTCCACTTTGGCTCGGTGGAGTTTTTTTTTAGGGCTTTAGCCCTCCAACCACATGTATTTATAGGACTATGTGGCACCGGCATATAGTGTGATCTCAAGTGTATATTGTGTACTCCATGTATGGCTGGTGACCTTTTGGATGGTGGATGGACCACGGGTGTAGTAGTATGGGATACACCAAATCCCCTCCTAGTTGTTAGATTATATACTTAGCCTTGTGGGGTTGAGGATGGACCCACGGTGTAGTATGTGATGCACTAAATCCTCTTCCCATTTATCCAATGGTGCAAAAGACCAGTGGAAAGGATGGACCCATAGTGTAGTATGCAATGCACCAATATTCTTTCTATTTGGGATGCATTATGGATATGTTGTTGAGTATTTTGTCATTAGTGTCAAAGTGCTTGAGCTACTCGCCTGTGTGTTTGAGCTGCTCGCTTGTGTGCATGAGTTGGTTGGTTGGTTGCCGAGCCACTTGCCCTGCGGTGCTTGAGCTACTTCGCTCATGTGCTTTGAGCCCGGTGTTGCTTGTTGCCGAGCTACTTGTTTTGCTTCAGTTGAGCTACTTGGTTGTCCTGCTAATTTTTTGATCTCATGGTTTTGGTTAGACTCGTGCAAATTGGAGCAATAAACATTAACAATTTTATGCAGATTAAATAACCTAGAAATAACAATGAAGAATAACATAAAAGAGATCAACACAAAAATTTAATATGGTTCACCCAATATGGGCTACATCCACAGAAACTCAACCACCCAATGATTTTATTATCCAATGCAAAACATATTACAATCTCATGAATTACACCCACCACAACTTACATCCCAGACACTTATAACAAGCTTTTGGAAGCTTCCAGAATTAGGGTCTTACAAAGTTGTTTTCATTTGACATGTTAACAGGAAAACCTTGACATGTTAACGATTTTTTTTTTTTCCGGGGGCTGCACCCCCAAACCCTTGCTATCAAGGGATGTCGCCCCTGAACCCCTACTCGGGGGCCGGCCGGCCCCGAACCCTGGTGAGGATACATTACGAGTGTACAGTATTTGCATGATCAGTCGCCACACATCAATAGTTTTAAGTATTAATTACTTACGGGGATGATAGATGTTTTACTCAAACACTCTAACCTCCTCATTAAAACAAACTTGCTTCAAACGTTGTTTGAATGTTTACACCAAGGAGCAATATTTAGTTCCAAATCTTAAGTTGGTTGAGGACAAGCAAATTTGAGAGGGGAGGACTATCATGCCCCTAAAATTATAACACTAGAATATGAAGAATTAAAATACAAATAACTAAAATAAGTATCAAATATATATATATATATATATATATATATATAATTATAATTGCAATTTAAATATTATTATAATTATAATTATCACAAATAATATTATAATTATAATACAAATATCATAATAATAAAAATAATATTCACAAGATGCTAATATAATCTGATTATGTCCATGCCGTAGTCAATAAATAATAATCCTAAGGCATCGATTCCTAATAAGAAGAATATTTATTACCATTAGAATAGCAACGATAGTTATAGCAAACAGCCACAATTAAGAAAAGAGGCGATCATGATATGCAAAGAATGTGTCTCTCCAAGGAGATGCGATTAGCACAAAGAGGTATGACCTTTGACCAAGCATGACCCCTGACTAGCTATTGGGACATATAAAAGCAGAGAATACTAAAAACAAGTGGGGCATCGATTAAGGGAAATAACAATAAGGGACTGGGAAATAAAAGAAGAGCAGATCGAGTGGGACTGATATAACCTCTGTTAGTATCAATTATTTTATGAATTCAAAAAATCATTGTATCAATTAGTTAAATTATTTTAGAATTATGAATCAACATATATTGCTGTAGGATAGTAATAGAGGATTATGATATATTGTTTGATTCATGCATATTATTTTATGATAGCATATTCACAATTCATTGTGTATTGCTGATATGACTACTTGCAAGTCTGAATTTGATTAAATTACTATGTGTGTATTAGCACCATGATAGAAGAAGGGAGATTACAAAAGGGGACAACAATGGGGCACTCTCCTAGGTATGCCACCTCTATAATGGAGAACCTATGTGTTCTATAATGGAGGACCCAGTGTCCTATAATGGAGAACCTATGTGTTCTATAATGGAGGATGGAGTGTCCTATAATGGAGAACCTATGTGTTCTATAATGAAGGACCAAGTGTCCTATAATGGAGGACCAAGGTGTCCTATAAGGGAGAACTAGTGTGTTCTATAATGGGGGACCAAGTAGTCCCAAGGAGGCCAAAGGGGTACTTGCCTTTGTCTCAAAGGGTGCTGCCTTTGGGCCTAGGAGAGATGGCATTTTTTAGGGCACCCATTGTAATCTCACTCCTCCATCATGGTGATTCAGCACAAGAGGTCGAATCATAGAGAGAGGGAAATGATTGACAAGATGAGGGATAACAGAAAAGGGACACCTCCTAGGTAGAGGCCAAGACATCCGCTCTTGGGCTTAGGGTAGAAAGGGTCCTAGGCACCCCATCGAGTCACATTCTCCCATGCTCTCCTATGGTTGAGCCGTCCAAGGATATTAAATGCTTTGTGATTGGATTAGTAATTTGGCCTTGAGTTTACTAATATTTAATTATGATAATTGGCTAATTAGTATTATTGTTGTAAATGGTTATAATTTGCTAATCAGTGTGATTGTGGTAAATGGTTTCTAATTTGTGTGCAGGGCTTCATTCAGGTGAAAGGTATTGTCTAACCCGTTTGTTCATTTAAAATTAAGGATTTAGGGTAAATTTAGGGCATTCCCGATAAGGACATTATATATATATATATAGACTTACTTTCCTTATTGATCTATCATCGGTCTGCATATATCTTCTTTTGAGATCTGTATATTTCTCTTTTTAGATCTGCTGCTGTATATATTTCTTCCCTTTCATATCCCAAAATGCAATTACTGTTTATATCTTCATGTCCTAATGAGGAGACATACCTCTTCAAACTATGATGCCCTTATGAAGAGACATATCCCTTTGTTTACCAAAGTGATGGCTGCTTTTCTTTTAACAAATCCGAGCATTCTTTTTTATTGTTAATTACTGCATATACATTGCTGCTCCTCAACTATATTCTCTGCCCCTCCAAATATATTAATTACAGCCTTTAAACATGAATCGGTGCTGTCTGATCTGATCGCTGCCCTTTTTTGGGCCTCTTATGTTTTATAAATTGAATATACTTATTTTTATATTTAGTTATATATATATTTAATATTTCTAGTATGATTATAATAGTACTTAAATTGTTAATTGTTTACTCGCTAAGTGGTAATTACAATATAGAGTAAACTAACGTACACAATAGCATTGAAAGCATCAACCAGTCACATAGTAATTGAATAGAACACTGTATTGATATTATAGTCATAAGGCTGCAAACATTACAATGTATCACATCTGTGCTCGTCACCGATTACATCAGATTTGGCACTATAAATAATTAGCTTGGTTGGTTGAGGACACCAACCGTCGGCAACCTGTTGGCAACCACCCGATCACTAATCACTATCGAGGACTAATTCCTGACAAAACATGTATTATTTTATTTTATTTATTCTATTGCTTTTTATTTACTTTTAACTAATTATGCTGATTACATTAATTTTTATATTTATTTATACTTTAAATATTTATATTTATATTTATTATTTATTTGCATTTTGATGCTTGGTTTGTGTTGCAATTTCAGGGGCATGACAGTCCACTCCGCCCAAGATTGCTTGTCCTCAAGCAATCACAACTAAGATTTGTAAATTTTTAAATATTGCTCCTTTTTGTGATAATATTAATAAGTTTCCTCTTTTCCCTTTCCAAGGCTCTTTGAGCCCTTTGACTTAGTTGCATATATTGTTCCTAACCCTTAGGATAGCAGGAATCTTGCCCTGATACCAATTATTATGTCCCCTTTTGGGAATTACCCAAAATCTTGTCCTAGAATCACAAGTTTAATGTAGTTAGGGTTATAACTTACCAATTAAATGTTATAAGCAAGATAAATCTTGGTTTAGGTCCTGTAATCATGTTAGCTATTATTGGAATGTAACTCATATGCTCAACATAAATGTTTCATCTATTTGAACCATGCAAATTCTCAACTATTTCAAATGCATAATGGAAGTTTAATCATAAAAGGAATTGGATGGGAAACATGATAAGTCTGCTTGAAGCTATCCCCACTAAGCCCAAGAGTGGACACTCACCCTGTTGGTCCCAAGTAGCAAGCACGTTGCACATCCAACATGGGGTAGTCTACTTAGTGGGTAAACTTGTATCTGCATTCCCTATCCATGTTGCCTTATCCATCCTTATGATTTGTGATTCCCCCAATAATCAACCATCGTAGAGGTTTTGAAAGGAAATTGCAATAGGGTGCCCTGAAATCCCCTATCTAAGCCCAATAGTGGACACTCACCCTCTTGGCCACAAGTGGCAGGCACATTGGACATCCAACATGTGGTGGTCTACTTAGATGGTGATCTCATATCACTATCTGCTTCTCTTTCTTGCATTTCCTCTTCTCCATATGATTGCTTAGTGTAAATCAACAAAACAAAATCTATTATCCACATTTACATTAAAGAATCATAATTACTTGTAAGACTCAATAATTGCATATGCACATATATATATATATATATGTATGTATGTATGTATATATGCATATATACAATTACTATAATCACTCCATATGGACAGATGCTTATATATATATTCATAATCATAAATATATCTAGATTTACTTCCCTTATTGATCTATCATTGGCCTGAATATCTTCGTTTGAGAAATATTTCTCTTTTAAAATTTTTAGATCTTCTGCTGTATATATTTCTTCCCTTTCATATCCCAAAATACAATTACTGTTTATATCTTTATGTCCTAATGAGGAGACATACCTCTTCAAACTACGATGCTCTTATGAAGAGACATATCCCTTTGTTTACCAAAGTGATCGCTGCTTTTCTTTTAACAAATCTAAGCACTATTTTTTATTTGTTAACTACTGCATATACATTGCTGCTCCTCAACTATATTAACTGCCCCTCCAAATATATTAATTACAGCCTTTAAACATGAATCGGTGCTGTCTGATCTGATCGCTGCCCTTTTTTGGGCCTCTTATGTATTATAAATTGAATATATATATATATAGTATGATTATAATAGTATTTAAATTGTTAATTTTTATATTTATTTATATTTTAAATATTTATATTGTTATTTATTATTTTATTTATTTATTTGCATTTCGATGCTTGGTTTGTGTTGAAATTTCTGGGGCATGACAAAGGGTAGCTTTTAGGGATTTAATTAGTTAAAATACCCACAAAAGTACCACTTTAAAGCTATCCTATCCCTATCTGCAGAAATAGTGGAAATAAAATCACTTTACAGCAATTTAATCCTAAAATAGGCTCATATCTATTGCTTGGAAAAAACTGTTGCTGGTAATGATGACCACTTGATATGTCCACTACTAAAAATAGTTGTTGGCACATAAGTGACCTTCATGATTTGAAGCCATCATTTGCATGGCCACTTTGCGAATCCTCTGAAATTTTTGAAACATGGCAAACCTTTTGGAGCCTCTGAAAATGATTGAAATCCTAACCATGGTGAATCCGTCAACACCTCACAATCTTAGCAGGCCAATCCTTTGAGTTTGAAACCTTATTTCAGCAACAATTTTCTTTCTTGATGATAAGTAGAGGTCTGAAAGATGACCTCCTCTTTGCTGTCCTAGTGCTTTGGCACACAAATTTTGATCAATTCAGCCCATTTGGAAAAAAGAAACAGCCACTTGGAAGAGAAGATAACTGATTTCAGGACTATAATAGCAGAGAGGGCAAGAAAAAGGGAGAATGTTGCTGAAGTTTCTTCAAGACTTCCAACAATTGTTTTGTGAATGCTGTTCTGTGAAAATCTTCCACTAAGGTCGCTGAAAACCTCACACAGTCCCGCAAAAAAGAATATTGTTTCTGCTATGAACAGCAGAGAGGAATTACCTGGTCTTTGAATGACATTGCTTTCTCTTATAGGCTTTAGTCCTCTCCCTTACATGCTTTTATTACTTTTTTTTTGGTTGCTTTAAAGCAATGGTGGAAATAATTTAGGCTTTCACCACACTATGACTGAATGGGTGGAGTATTGGAGTGCTTTAGCTATGACAATTGTTTGCTAATCTCATGTTCATTTATTTTTTGTCAGAGATAACTTAAGGTCTTGCCAACTTTTTAAAGTTTTAGTGGAAATTTGTAGTGGCTTACTCACTCAAAAAATGCGCCCCAAACTGAATTCATATTTCCTTCAGGGCCGGTGGAGTTCACTTAAATGTTTCCCACTTTTATCTTAAGCTTGACATTATTTTTACTTGGCAAAACCATTAGAGATGTGCCCTTCCTTTTCCTTTCATTTTCTAGGCACTTTTCACTTGATCCTCTACCCACATTCAACTGTTTTAGGCACTGATTTTACATGGATTGGCCAATGAACTTGTGTGCGACACTTAAGTCAAAATGTCCACTGCTTTTAGGCTGAGTTTTAGCCACTAAAAAGTGTACCAGAATTTTGCTTTTTTTATCCCATTTTGCTGGACAAACTTTCATTACACCTTTGCTATCATTAAAGGTGTGCTTTTGAGCTGGCTATGCCACTTGTTTTGTGTGCCATTTTTACAACTTAAACACTTAAAAGTCTTGGTGAAGATTCTCCAACACTTTGCCACATTGCCTTCCTGGTTTGCAGAACATTTAGATGGCAATGCTTCTCATTTTGTGTGCTTTACATGCCTTATACTTGCTATCATACCTTGGGCATGGATTTGAAGTCATTGTGCCATATTTTACTTGTCGTTTTGCATCTTGCTGGGTTAGAGATCTGCTGGGCTGATTCTTCATCATTTACTTAGTCCTTATTGGGCTTGAGGCAACCATCCCTCTAAAAATAGTTAGTTGAAAGGACCAAAGACAAGACAACTTTGCAAACTAACTGAGAGGAGAACAATTGATCTGATATTGATGGAATTTGAGGGTCAATTGATGACACATCTGACCAAAATGGGCATGAAATTGAGTTTAAAAGGGTGTATCGACACAACTGTGAAAATTTTGGCCTAGGTGGTCACATATCAAATTTGATTGAATTACGCTGAAGGAGATGATCTCCTTACATATGTTAGGTGGTCACATATCAAATTTGATTGAATTACGCTGAAGAAGATGATCTCCTTACGTATGTTGAAATGGACTCCATTGTTTACATGTTCTAGCTATAGCAATGGTGGCTTTCCACTTTGCTATGAAAGTTTCACTATTGAAATGTTGGCTACCTACAAACCACTAGCATTAAATATCCAGTAACATTAATTATTGTAACAGAAAAAAAAACCCTAAGAATGTTTTCAATAAAGTGAGGATGAGCAGCTTAGAAATATGATTTCCAGTGGCTAATGGTGGTATGCAGCTGAGAGTTTGTAGCACATGCTTGAGAATTTTGTGCTAAACAGCAGCTCCATGAATTGAAAAATTTCTGCTCATTTTAGTTGAAAATATTTAGTGTTAGTTAACTGTGCTGATTTTCAGATTCTTTAGTGGAGCAAAAATCTGATGTATCATAGAAGTATAACCATCTAGTTTAAAATGATCTGATATTTATCATAAGTACCTGCGGAGAGTGCAGTAGCCTCTGTAGCTTTCCTTTTGTGGGACCACTAGGCTAGGATTATTTAAGGAGATAACATTTTTGTAAAAGAAGCCAAAAAATGGACCAGTCTTTGCTTTCTTTAACTCTGTCCATTTACATTCTGATAGACACTACATTCTCTGCATGCAGGTTTGCATATCGTGGAATTTCTAATGATGAAAAGAAGTTTTACACAAAATGAATGTGATATATTTATTGTTTACGCCTTTACGGCATTGTTGATTGGGAGGCTTAGTGTGTGCAAATACCAAAAGGTTCATATTAGAACACTTTAATTGTTGGAAAAAAATGCAATCAATCACATAAAGAAATGGCTAAATAGTAAAAAGATGAAAGCTACTCAAAGTTTGCCAAACCTAATTTGAAGTAAAGGTGGTCAAGTTTTATCCTACTATTTATCTGATCAAGTAGTCCTTATTGTGGTTCTAAGGCTATAAACATGACAAAAGAAGAAACCTTTTGACATGCAGACAATGTAGCTAGATTTGACCAAATGTTCCTTATTGAGAAATTTTTCTCTTTAAAAATGCACTTTATCCTACTTTCTTTGTGAGATGATTCACTCGTGTGATCTGATCTTCCCTCAAAAGCATCCATTATCACTCTTTCTCTAATACTGTGCTGAATGTGCAAGTATGCACATTTAGGAACATGACATAAGCATGAGTTAGTAGAAGTGTGAATAATGAGAGATAAAAGTTGAAATATTGGAGATGAACCCTATTGTGTGTGCCCTTAGGCATGATACGTTATATGAACATCCCCTTGAGGAGAAAAGTTTCATTCACTTCTTGTGGTGAGAGGGGATTAATCCATTTATACACCACTTATAGACATGATGGAATGTAGGTAGAACTGGCCCTATATCAATAATGTGTGTAGGTCTAAATTTGAAAATACCATCTCAAGGGTCCTACCACAGGGTTGATGCTTCAATGGGGGAAGAGAGAGAGAGAGAGGAAGCCAAAGGTTATATATTAGAGACATTCATACATGAATTAAGAATAGAAATAAAACTCAACATTCTTTGCATGGTATCATTTTATTTGTTTTAACATGAATTGGAAATTGTAGCTCCAAGTCATTTATGGAATAGTTTTTTTGGAGTCTCTTCAAATTAGGGTGAAAAGTAAAAGCTACTTACATTTAGCCACATTTGTTTTCATTTTTTCTCTTAAATTATTAAATATTTCAATGGATGCATTTGGGCAGTCTTTAAATTTTTTATCGGACAGAGTAGCAAGGTAGATTTGCAGGTAAAGGGGTGTGTTTCCATGATTTAGATTACTGCGCATGTGTTTCAGCTAAGTGAGTTGAATGTGTATATCATTTGATTGATGCTTGACATACAAATCATCTTATGTCTCGGAAATGGAGATGATTGTACAAAATACACACACAAGTCATTAATTAATAGAATTCCCTGCAAACTTTGTTTCCAATCTTATATACTTCACCTGCGGTATTTTGCAGTTTATTGATTTACTTCTGTAACCAACAAGTATGCTAGAGTTTAACTAATGTAGCTTTTCTTTTTTCCTTCTTTTTGGATGAGATATTGTATTCTTACAAGTAAAAGAGAAGAGTAATTGGTCCCAGTGAATGTGGTTGCACAGGGATTCTTTCTAGAAGAGAGGGACAAAAGAAGCCATCAATGGCATCCATCAAAGAAAGGGAACCAAATTCAGAGACTGAATTGGCCAATGCAATAGATGCAATGTCAACAAGCTTTGAAAGGACCCCACTTTTAAGTGGCAAAAGCAGCAGAAATTATGGGGTATCCGAAACCCAGAGAGCTGAAACAAATGATTATGGAGATTCCATGGAAGGAGCTAGCAAATTGTGTGAGGTAAATCCAGAAGTTTGTCAGTCAACTCAAACAGGGCTGAATGACAGATGTGACGAGGATGAAAAGATAACAGAAGGGAAGCTATTAACAAATCAGAGAAAAGTGGCAGTCTTGTTTGAGCTGTTGGCTGCTTGTGTTGCTGATACGTTTGAAGAGAAAAATAAGAAGTCAGTGTTGAGAAAGGGATATGATGCCCGACATCGTGTTAGTCTGCGGCTTTTGGCTACATGGCTTGATATCAAGTGGTCAAAAGTGGTGTGTACCTTGTGCTTGAGTTTTCCTTTGACCAAGTTATTACATATTTTAATTTTGATCTTACACTTGTTTTGTTTATGTAGTTGAGGATTTATATTCAATTTTAGAAAGTTGAGTTTAAATACTAGTTGATTCTTACCTTTTAATACTATCATAAAGAGGCCAGTTATAGAGTTATCGAAACTTTAGAAGTCTTTTAAGTTGCCAAGCCTTGATGACCTTAAAGGCCACCATGCCCTCACAGAGAGGAAACAGGAGGAAACCTGAAACCTAGAGGCTCTAAAAGAAAAAATAAAACTACAGAACTTCTAGAGCCTGAATTTTCAGGAAACTGAGAAAGAATGGGGACTCTGGGAGGCTAGTGAAGTCACACAAAGATGCACTGGAACAAAAATGAAGAAATAGAGAGCACTGAAGGCTACTGGGGGCACATAAAAAACTAAGAACAAGGAAAGAATGAGAACCTACAGGCTACTGAGGATCAAATGAGAGCACAGCACAGAGAAGAGATTGTATTAATATGAGAAGTCAAAAAAAGGACCTAAAATATTCAGGACAGTATAAGAGAGAGGGAGCCGAAAGAGAACTTTAAAGACCACTACTCGACAAAGAGAGATAAACTAAGAACAAACAGAAACTGTCAGGTTTACACTTGCATAAAATACTAATCACTAAGACTTCATTCTTTGGATATATTGTCGATGAAATGGCATCGTCAGCTGCAAGAAATGTTTTTTAATGATACAACAGTTAGATTGATGAAGATGACAGGGAAAGAGGGTAGCTATGGTTGGAAAAGGTAGGAAGGCTATGTTGTGATAACTTAGCTATTTTGTTGTGAACAATGCAAGAAATGGAAAAATGTGGGCTGGAAGTGGTATATACTGCAACAAATCCTAGAGACAAGAGAAAATTATGGAATTTTTCAAATTCCCTGAAATCCCTATAATGGGACTGCATTCTAAAATTTTAGGCAAACTATTACTCTACCACTGGATGGAGTCAGAACCCCAATGGGTCCAGCTACTTGTAGCTGATTTTTAGGATCAATAGAGTGGACAGCCCTGTGGCCAAAACTATCCAAAGCCATGTTGTGGCCACCTGTCCCCGACGGATTGGAGTGTCACTGGAGCTCCACTTCCTGGTGCTGCATAGACTTAAAATCATTTGGGACAGATTCTCTTTATTTAGGGCTTATAGGGGTACTTCACCCAGCAGTTTTGAGTTTGTCCCACATCTGAACAGATTGAATCTTTTTTTTAGTCCTGCTGGATCGGCCCGATGGTGCTGGTATTATACTGTAGGGCTAGTTGCTTTCAATCCGACAACGCGCATCTCTATCCCGCGAGCTCCTTCCTTTCTCCACTATTTTTTCGATTCTCCCTCTTTTCTTCCCTTGAAGCTAAGAGTGATAATTCATGCTATCCAAGATGATATCTATTAATGTAGCAATATATATCTAGTTTCACTTTGGTCTGCTTTCTTCATAGCTTCTCAGTCCGTTCCACCCATCTCTGCCATTTCTTGCATATCCTTGGATGGCATCATCATTATTTCATACCTTTGATATGGTTGGTCGCATTTGGTTGAGGGATCACCTTGAGCTGGTTAGGTATGGTTCCACCAGCAGTGCGAATTGAGCTATAATGTGCCCTTTTGATAAATTCATCTTAGATAGGCCCAATCCTTGCTTCCTCTATAAGGATAGGAAATATTATTTTGAGTTTAGGGCCTTTAGACTATTATTATTATTTTGATGCAATAGTTGTAAATAATAATAAAGTGATGACTTAATGAGGCATGCAATTCTAGAAGTAGGTTATTGTAACCCCTAGGACACTTGGCAACTTCCTCATGATAGATTCTGTGACAACCTTTATGATAGATTCCTATGACAACTTATTAATGAAGAGTTACAAGTTGGTAGCCATGACAAAGTGGGGAGTAATTTTATTGGTATCTTTGAGATAGAGAGTGGGACGTTGGAATTTGTGCCTTGCTGGTGCTATTTTTTGAAGTGCTTGGATACCTTTCAGACGTTTTCCAATTTTTTTTGTCTTTTTTGTCTTAGTTTGAGCCTTGTGTTCAGCTATAGGATTTTGAGGATGAAAACCATTGGATTTTGGAGATAAGAGAACAAAACCCCTTTATTTTTTTGGAGATTGGAGGATGAAAACCCTTTGATTTCTTGAAGGGCAATCTCACGTAGAGGTTGTATTTGTACTTTTTCAAAGCTTCATTTGGACTTCAACATATATTTTGGTATTTGCAGCAAGTTTTGTATTTTTGAAGCTTTAGCCTATTGTGGAAACATATATTTTGTAATCATTGTAGCAACATGATATTATGGGAGAGGCTTTGTTCATATTTGTGTGTTATTCTTTGAAGATTTGGCATATTTATATTATTTATGTAATCCATAGTTACATCTTTTTGGGCATTGTTGTTATTAGAAATAATATCTAGAAAAATCATTATTCATCTATTGTATTCCCCTACATTGCCCTAATAAGATCTGGTTGATTAGAAATTGGTGAATTATAATATTTACTCACCATATGCTCTTACCTTGCCCTCACAAGATCTTGGTGATCAAAAAGTGGTAAATATTTTATATTAAAATTCGTTGAGGATGTTACATGATTCATCACATCTCATTTGAGGATTGGGTTTGTTAGTTTTGAACCTTTCAAGGAGGTAGATAGAGGAGCACTTTATTTTCAAAATAACCTATGGACTATGAGATATGATGAAGATACTATTGCATGTATGGACTTTAATGGCTCACTATTTACTTTCTTTTGCTATCTGTATCATTGGGGATTGGTTTTTTTTTCTTGAGGGTGGTTGTCATCTTCAAGTGTAGGGACTTTTACGGTATACCTAGGGACCTTGTTCTTTCAACTTGTCACTAGTATTGGAGGCTTTAGATGCCCTTGGCCCTCCACAAATCTTCACATTTTTGATGAGAAATCATTGAGACAATGTACTTCTGCTTGCATTATCTGTGCATACACTTGAACTAGGGCACTCCTTGTCTCTCACTCAAGATATCACTTAAGGAACCATACTCTTGTTGTGGTCTCATTTAGGTGTGCATTGTTAGTGGCTTTCCCACCTCCATTAGTATCTTAAATGGTGGACGGTCTTTGGCCATGACTAGTAGGAGAGCTTTAGACCGAGGCATTCTACAAGGCACATCATTTATCTATGAATGCTTTGGTTCCTATTGTAGTGATACAAATTACACCTAGTTCATCCATTTCTCCAATCTAGTGTTCCATGGCTCTTTTTCTTTTGTGATGGGTCCTTTATCTTAGATATTTGGACTTTTCATAGACTATTTTTTAGTCATCTTCATGCTCTCATGGGTTCTTTCCCTTTTGACAAGACTTGGGTTTCCCCCCTCTGGGTTAATGACTCCTTTTTACTTGTTGGAATGACTTTCAGCTATCAATTTTTCTTTTTCTTTTAGTTATCTTTTAATTTATAGCTTCTTTGGAGCCTCCCATTGGCTTTCTTGTGCTATTACCTCATTGACCTATTTAGGTCACTTATGGACATTAATATAATTTCTTTCTTGCTTTCTTTCTAAATCATTTAGACAACACTTTTGGTATAGTTAGGCTTTTTTGGGACATAAGCGCCAATCAAAGGACAAGATTGCTGGTGAAATTGATATTATTAAAAACCTAACATAATTTTAGCAAACATTTCAAAAAGGGTGAAATTGGAGCAAGAATTATGCATATAGGGTGTAGGTGGCAAGACATTGCTTTAGTATCTGTAAGGGAGTTTTATGGTTGAAGCATTCATTAGTGTACAATATTACTTTGTGAGATATAATTCTGGGTGCATATAATTAAATTCTGGCTGCTCAAAGGATACAAGGTGGAAGGTGCATTTCTATGGTTGATTTTGGAGTAATCTCCTTGCCAAAACTTCCTTATAATGGTTTTGTGGATTGTCAATGTCTTGCATTACTAAGGTAGACATTGATTAGAAGCATGATTGTCATTTATTAGAGTAGGAAGGGAAGCGTGCAAATGTGGAATTGAAGAAACAAATAGTTTGTGAAGAGTATGTCGACATTGAATTTTGAAGAGAAACATAAAGATCATGGGGTTGCTAGGCATTTTGTATTTGGAGGATTACTCTAGGATGAAGTTGTAGTCTCAATAGTGGGTTGTCAAAGAGGCAAATCAAATCCAATGAGGTGTTCCTACCTTCATACTTTTGTATCAATATGGATGCCATTTCCCTACACCCTACACTCCACAAGAACGTAGAGTGGTTGAGAGGTGGAACCACTCTATCATAGAGATGGGCTGATATATGATGGAGAATAGGAGTGCTCCAAAAAGGTTTTGGATTGAGGTAGTATTTACATTAGTATATATGCTAAACAACTCTCCAACACAAGTGGGGAAGTAGAAGACCCCATAGGAAGCATGGTTTGGGAGGAAGCCCAAAGTTAGTCATCCCAAGTTTGTTGGTCCCATTACCTATGCCTAGATTCCAAATGAGAAAAGATTTTGAAGAACCAAGTTAGATTCCAAGAGCAAGAAACTAATGATCATAGAGTACAATGAGAGTCATAAGGCTTATAGATTGGTTGATGTTGACACCAAGTAGTTGACCTTCAATAGAGATGTCATTGTTGATGAAGAATTTGGGCCTTTCTAGATTTCTCCTGAGATTCAAATTACTAAAGGAACACCTACTATGGCTAAATATTTAGGTGTTTAGTTTTAGGTAGCTCCACTTGAAGTGGGGGGATTTTGAGCATATGGAGTCTGTTGGGTCGGTAATAGTTCTAGACACTAATGATGACAACTTGAATTGACATTCATGGCCACCATCCCTATCAATAATGTTTTAAAGGCACTAGATCCTATCCATGCAAAAGAACACTTCTTTATTTGATGTAGAGCTTATGTTAATTGGTGGTGGAAGGAACTTGTTGAACATGTTGTAACTAATCTTTTTGTTTCTTGTTGAATATGAGGATTTCATTGTAGTAGATGGCCATAAAACAATTCGTGAATGGCCTAAGTACATCGTTCATCATTTGCATGAATATGGCTAGTTCATTGGTTAGACCAAAAGGCATCACTAACTACCCAAATGAAGCTTTCCTTGGATTAGAAGATAGTCTTTCAAACATCAACTTGTTTGACAATGAAATGTAGAGCTTTCCCATTCACTCACATTTGTGAGTGGAATAGGTGTTTCTTATCCTTTGATGGCATGACCTTTGTTGTGGTAATGGTGGCATGTGGAATTGCATCAATGATCTACTAAGTGTCTCT
>VDFB02381863.1:0-20565 GCA_007258455.2 Sequoia sempervirens | reverse complement strand
CATCACATAACGCATACACCATCAGAAAGAAATGCATCCATACATAATATAGCCATCACATAATACCATAACATTATTGCATCACATATAGAAATAGAAGCATCCATAAATGCATAACAAATAAATGGTACACGACACATCACATCAACATCATCATCTCATATATATCATCAAGTAACTATCATGGTACAAAATAATAATCGAATCACTGTACATGTGTATGTCAATAAGTACAAAGACCCAATGGGCTATCAAAAATGAACCCATATGGCATGAAAGAATAATATCTCAATCAAAAAGGAGGTCTAACCCTCCTGTCTGCTACCCTCGCCTCTGTCACCATGACCCTCTACCATTATGTGGCTAGTCTGCTATGAATAATCTAGGGCCCGGGCCACTCTAGGTACGGCCTGATGATAAAGCAACCGATATTAATCCGCCTCTTGGATGGCCTCCTTGTATGAGTAAAGAGGCACTGTGCTATGAGAGGAGGAAGCCGCCATACTCTCTAGCTGCTATCTGCGGCCCATCTCTGCGGCCACCTGTAACTCTGTAGCTTGCCTCTATAAAATTTCCTAATCTATCTCCACACAAGCCTAGTCCCTCTCTGCTATCAAGGCCTGGACCTGGGCCTGTAACTATAATATCAACTAGTCCCACGGATCCAGCTGACCTACTAGCTGTAATGGCAGAGGCTGCACATGAGGCTCGTCCTCACCCCTGGCTCGTGGTGGTGTGGCAACCCGATCCTAGTGAACGTCATGTCCACCCTCCGACCCCTGATCTCGGTTCTGCATATGTACATCAGCTTGAGGCTGATCCATCTGAACCTATGTTGGTTGGTATTGTGTTGGCTATCCTCTATTAGATTCACCACCTCCTTTCATCTCAACTCGCCCTCCCCGCTCTCGACGAATGTAGGTGCACTGAACTATCAAACGAGGCATTCGTGAACTCAGTCTTCAGACGCTTTGAGTCACTCCTGGATTTGCAACCCCCCAATCATACGCCATGGCCAGGCCACCAACTACCTGAAACTATCCACTGCCTCGAAGGTAGGAATATATCGCCCCCAGGCACCCTACGATACTGTGTGAGAAAAGATGGCCATGTAGTCATCGTCTGGCCTATCCTGTAGCTCACCAAACTGGTGTTGAACTCTTCCCGATAGATACCTCTTGATCATAGTGTACTCTCCCCCCTACATGAATCGATCCTGGTGAGCAAAGAATAGTTTTTGTACATCATCAACCCATCTGGGCCGACCAAGGTATGGATGCCACGTGAACACCATCATCTCATCAATGACCCTCCTCTAGTGAGGGATCTCGTGCTCACCTGTGTGTGTAAAGGACACACTGCCCCTGTAATGCCAAACCACTGGGTCATCAGGCCCGACTGGCACTGGAACAACCCGTGGCCGAAGAGCGGAGATATGCTCTCACGCCCAGACATGAAGGAGCGTGACACCTGCACCAAGTGCCTTACCATCCAAATATGCATACTCATGTAAATCCCTATAAAGGGAGGCAAGAAGAACGAGATCCATGCAAAATGGACTGGCATGTCACAAACCATCCGCTCCCAACAAAGCCCCCATCCAGGACTAAAGTACCGGCCTCATCAATCTGGAGCAACAAGACTTGAAATGATGGCAACAATCACTAGTCGGAAGGGCATCATGAGCATCCTATGGCGCTCTAGCTCTATCTGGCCCTCGCAATATATAACGTCCTTTGTAGCTAAGACTACATGGAAGGCACCTCGTCTGGCATCCATATCATGAATAACTCACCGACCATGTATCGACAATCTAAGGATGCACCACACGTCCTCTAAGGTAACAGTGGCCTCACCAGTAGGAAGATGAAAGGACGACGTCTCACTGTGCCATCTCTCGGCAAGTGCAGACATCATGCCAAGATATGTCCACATAGGTGCTACACAGGCAATATACCATAGCCCCATCTCTCGAAGTAGGTCCTGGTCCATGTCAATCAGATCCCACAAGTAGCCAAATATCTCCCGCAATCTGTGCTCACCATAATAGAGCTCCCTTGTTGCCTCCTGCATCAAGAAAGGTCACTGTGTTAAAATCATCAAGAAAATTTATCCCGAGCGTTCAACAAACTAGCCCAGCGTTGCAAACTGTGAAGGCATCGTTGTTTGAAATTTGCAAATAGCGACGCTGGCACCTTCAAATACCAAACTACACCACAACAGTGCACTTTGCTTAAGCATCTCAAACCCTAACTCTAAAGTTCGTCGCGGCGTCGAAGTTTTCAAATATAGCGCTCTATTTCACGAATGCATCAGAGTTTTAGGTATGTTCCCAAACTCCACCACGGCGGTCCATCTTGTGATGGCGGTCCAATTTAAAAGACCGAGTGGTCCAGTTTGAAATTTGAGTGGCACTATATAGCACTGTTGCAAATGACCTAGTTCTAAATGCAATAAATGAACGCGTAAAATGAAAAATGAAGCTCAAGTAAGGATCACTTACTAGTGCCCCAATGCTAGAAAGTCGCTGGTACATCTGTACTTAGTTGGAGATATGCAACAGGAGTTGTCATTGTGCCATCTCATCAAGGTATCAAAGCTCAAATCATAAAATCTCTGAAGGCTGTGTCCAAATGAATTGGAAGTGACCTCCTAAGGCCTATTTAAGGTTGTTTTTTACCCTGTTTAAGCCATCCAAAAGAGGTCTAGGTCCACCAAACTTGTTTTCATCAGTCTAAAGATCATTTTACACTATTTTTTGGCATTTTACCTCAGTTTTTGACCTCCTGGATCCTTTTTGGACCTGTCGGACACCTTGTTGTGAGATCACCCAAAAAATTAAAAATTTTGTCTGATCTCTTGAGGGGGTAGTATATTACCATAATTTCCCTTCTCGCTTCGGCAGAAAGGGGCAAGAGGCAATTTTAAAAATTAAAAAATTGGTTTCTTTGATCGAGATCGTTATTCTTTTGAACCAATGCAACGAAAAGAATCGCTTCAAAGAGGGGCAAAATGTGGTATCAACGAAAAATATACCGATTAATATTGCATACATCCTCGACCACTAATCGCTCCTCACGAAATCATCCCCGTCTAACCATTTAATTGAATAAATTCCTTTATTTTATTATTAAATTCATGAATTTTTCCTCTAATTAAATCATTTATCTAATTAAGTTGTCATTTCTTGTTAATTAAATCAATCAGCTTGATCTAATTATCCCCATTTAACTAAATAATCAATTTTATTTGATTAAATCTCTAAAGTCTATCCATTAAATTAAATAAACTAAAACCTTATTTAGTTTAATCTAACTTCATCTCCTTTGTTAAATAAAACAAAAATCTTTATTTAACTAATCTTGAAACCATATTCTTCTCATATTTGATTTAAATCAATCCATAAATCTAAATCAATATGTCACATCATTTTGATATCTCATTAAATTAATTAACCTTGATTAATTTAATCCTAATCCATGTCCCATCCTCTAGTTTTTAAGTGGGTAATCCTTGCACATGAAAAATAGATTTAATTCATTTATTAAATCTCATTTTCTCAAAAAGGCATAGTAATAAAAGGAAATGATGCCCCCAAATTTGAATTCAAAATCCAAGTGGACTTTGTCCTTCCAACAAGGCATTTACTCCATCTAAAAAGTTATTTTTCCTTGAGCCAAGTGGCATTCAATGCATGTTCTTTCCCTCTTACATGTCATTTCAACAATTTCAAATTTCAAATATATGCATTTATTGACACATTCTTCAAAACTTGCACATCCTCCATCCATTTACATGTTGACAAGTGGCATTTTTCCATTTGTTGATTCTTAGTTCCACATTGCTCCAT
Source organism: Sequoia sempervirens (assembly GCA_007258455.2). Classification (NCBI taxonomy): domain Eukaryota; kingdom Viridiplantae; phylum Streptophyta; class Pinopsida; order Cupressales; family Cupressaceae; genus Sequoia; species Sequoia sempervirens. The sequence continues at coordinate 16,715 of VDFB02381863.1, read as the reverse complement.
TTTGGACAACCTTTCAACTTGACATTCTATAAATAAGAGGTCCTATTCCTCATTTGATCATCCACAACTTGAGTAAACTTACTATACTCAAATTCATAGCAATTTTCATCCAATTTCATCCAATCTTAGCTAGGTTATGCAGATGCAGATTTTTATCTTGGAGCACATTGGAGGTCTTCATCAAGTGGATCACTCTTCATCATCAATCATCTTCATCACATCATTGGAGTTGGGAAAGGGCCAATTTTCACATCAAATTGACACCAACTCCCTCCAAAGATTAAGATTTTGCTTTGTTTTAGAATAGGATTTGATATCTTTGTTTTAAGTTTGTTGTGTTCTTCATTTCATTCCTTTTCTTTTGCATTCAAATGGATTTCTTGAGGAATCATGGTTCTAACCTTGCATTTGATCTAATCTATTGATTGTTTGTTGTGTTTGTGTAGGTTGGGAATCTTGGTTCGCAAATAATTATTAAGACAATCTATGGATGGTGAAATATGAATCTTGAAAAATAGTAACAATACAATGAAAGTATCAAATTCAAACTTCAACAATCAGTCAATAAAGCTCAAGATCTTCACTCAAAATTTAGATAACAAGTAAAGTCATCATAACAAAGATCTTGATTTTCTCCATTGTGAGTTGTTCTTCAAAGTAATATAATCATGAAAGCACAATGATAGTATGATAGTGATGATAATGATAGATACTTAAAGCAAAATTATACCTAATGCTTGATAATGATAAATACTTAAAGATAAACTATGCCATCAACCCTATACCTTAAACCGTAAACCCTACACCCTCAACCCATAGAGAGAGGTGATAGAGAGTAGAGAGGGAAGGAGAGAGGACATTACGTCGATGATGACAGCATTATTATTTACTACGGCTACATATTATTATTATTATTATTATATATTACCACACATTATTACATGATGCATTATGACATACGATGCATTATACTGACAGCAGATGCTACATGACATGCATTGTCTGCGCGCGACATTGTCGACGCGATGCATGCATACATTATTATTTTTTGCCGAATAAAACATCGCAAACGAGATATTTTTAAAATGCCGCTATTGATGATTGCATAAGATTGCGACGGACATTACATGACATGATGACAACATGACAAACATCCCAACAGAGAGAGTAGGAGGACAATGTGGAGGAAGAGGCAGGAGTGGACAGATGATGACAGAAGACAGACAGAGGATGATAAAATGAGGATTTGTGGAGAGTGAAGAGGCAAAGGACAGGTGAAGAGAGGATGTGAGATAGAGAGAGTGGATGGAAGAGGTAGATAGAGGAGGGGAGGACAAAAATAAGAGAGAGTGGTGGAGAGATGGAGGGACAGAGCAGGAAATGATGAAAGAGGGATGGAGGGGAGCATGGAGGAGGAGTTAACAGAGGGAGTGATGGAGGCAGAGGGAATGAGACAAATGGAAGAGGAACGTGGAGGGAAGGAGGTGGATGGATGGTGGAGGTAGAGAGAGGGAGAGGGGAGATGGAGAGAGAGAGGTAGTTATTGAGCTCAAGGTAGAGAGATTCAGATAAAGGAGTGAAGATAGTTAGAGAGAGGTCTGGAGTGTAAGGGATAAACAATGAGCGAGTGAGATAGAGAGAGAAATGAGTACAACTTGTTGATTACTGAAATTTGACCTGCTAATTACTAAAATTTGACATGTTGATTACTGAAATTTGATTGTTTGAAAAATTATAAGATCTTCCAAAAGCTAGAATTTATATTATGACTCCTAGAGATTTGAAACCACTCTCAAACATCCTGAAACAATATAAATAAAATATAACTTAAATTCCAACTTATACTTAAATGTTTATTTCATGTATATAGTTTCACTTAAAGATAAGGAGAAGAAAGATTAAATAAAAAAAAAGAAAAATATTCAATGCACAAAAAAATGTGAGTGTGTTATAATGCACTCACATTTTGTGAAAGCATTGACATAAATGAGCAATGTTATAACATGCTCGCATTTTGTGAGTGTGTTCTTTTATTTTTATTTATTTTTGTAACTACAGAGGTATCCACGCGACCCAGCCCAGCGTCTCCCTGGCCTTGCCTTGGGCTTACTGAATGCCAAGTTGGGGCCCAAGAGAGGCGAGCTGAGGTGAGACTAGTCCTCTGCGGGTGGAAGCAACCGCCCGCTAGCCATTCCACTAGATAAGCCCGGGAGCGGAGTCGAACCCGAAACCAATGGGGAGAAAACCCACGGCCCAAGCCAACTCCACTACCCGTGTGGGCTCAATGTGAGTGTGTTATAATGCACTCACATTTTTGTCTACTTTGGGAATTCCCAAGCCTTTGGCTTGGATTTGCTTTGGATTTCCAACCCAAAGGCTTGGACTACCTTTCAAACACCCAAAAATGTGTTTTTGCATATTATACAAAAGTTCACACAATCTCGTTTGTGCTCCCCATTAGGTTTGCATGTGTTTCAAGTTCAAGTAAAAAAACACCTAGGTAATGTTAAGCTCTCTTTTAGCTATCTAACGATGTAATTTTTTTCACATTTTGACTATGTTATGGCTTTCACCTTTAATTTCTTTTGTTGGTGTATCTGTTTTTTGTCAAAAACCAATGTTTAGTACTTTTTACATTATTTTTTAACCATTCATTGAAATTTCAAATAAATCATTTTTAGAAACTAGACTCCATTCTACAGATATTTGAAAAATTAATAATTTTTATTATTTTTCAAAAAATTTAGGGGGGCAGGCTCAAATTTTTGTTTTTCAAGATGCGTCCACTTTGAAAATTACTAAAAATTCATATATTCATTAAAAAATTATGAAAAAAATCAGGGATAAACTACATGCTATTAGATAATTTCTCACTAAAGCGATTTTAAAAATATTAAAAAGAGTCAACATTTTAGGGGGCCACAACAAATGCTATGTTATGGTTTTTTGAAAAAAAATGACCAATTTTTGTGGCCCCCCTTTTTGAACCCCTTAATCTCTACCATTTTTTTAAAAGGTAGTAGTTTAGAAAGTAGATTTAGAGCACTATGACCCTTTTTTTGTTGCATCTTAAAATTTTGAGTGTAACTATCCTCAATTTCTCATCCAAGGTTAGTATTTCCTAATTTTAGAAAAAAGTGGTCACTTAAGACCCTTTTTTGGCCCCCGTCTTTGTGCACTTACCCAACCACAATACAACGCCCTCATAAAATAGGGTTTTATTTCTAGGGAAAGTCAAGCCAACAAAATATATATTGTCAAATCTAAGACCTAATGATGAACGGTCCAAATTTATAATAATAAAATATACATAAAATTTGGCTTTCGGGGTTAGGGCGTGTGACCCTTGAACCCCTTGCGAGGGGGTATTGCACCCCTTTGAGCTTACCTATTAACCGTAAACCTTATGTAATTGCAAAGTTGAGACACATTTTCCTAACAAATCTCCCACTTGTTGAACACCTTGCAAGAGCAACGAGAGGGTGTATAAACATCATCTCTTAATTACTAGGGGTCGAAAGGCCCATAGACTTTGAACACCATTTGAACTTCTTTGTGCTCACAATCTTAGTTAAGGAATAAAAAACATTCATAAAATTCTCTACCTTAACTAGCTTCACCCTACCATCTTTGACCATATCTCTAACAAAATAATATTGTACATCAATGTGCTTGGTCCTGGCATGAAATTTCGAGTTCTTAGCTAGACATTTCACACACTAATTGTCACAATAAATTTTCAATGCACCTTTTTTTATTCCAATATTTGAAATAATGGAAAAAATAAGGGCAAAATGAATAAAAGGGGATAGTATTCAAACACAATTATAAATAATCAAATTGGGTGACAAAAATTTCAATTTGTTCCTTCCAATGAATTGTTAGAGAGGTTATAATAGTGTTCAATATAAACAATCTAATCAAGACTAAATAAGGTAATTGAAACAAGACAACAATGAATTAATCATTTATTTCTTGACCTAGTGGAGACATGTTTTGTACTCTTGTACTAGCACTCCTCATATGATCATTAGTAGCTTTGTGATCTTATATTGCATTTCCCATGTAGGGATACACAAGAGGAAGTCTAGAAACTCCCCTATAAGTCCTATGATGAATATTTAGAGAGTTCCCTTAAAACTAAAATATATAACAAATAATGCCAAGATTATTGAGGAATTTAAACTATATATTAATTTATAACTACATCTTATGTATCAAAGGACACTTCCCAATAATTTTGGAGACACAAAAATAATACAAAAGATTGCAAGTAAAATGACACATTAATTCTAACATTATCTCACTTAAAATTATACATTGCAACTATATTGATAGGTAAAATAAATATGGCTAAGCACAAGTATCAAGGCCCATGTCCTTCCTTCACCAAGAAAACTTATATATGGTCATTGGCTTCATAAGTGAATTTATAATATTATCTAGAGTGACAAACTTTTCTAACAAGAACTTATCATTTTTTACCATTTTTCCCACAAAGTGATATTATACATCAACATGCTTATTGTAGGCATGATACATAATATTTTTGGCCCAAAAATAACATTTTAATTGTCACATCCGATTTTAACAATCTTGTAATTAAAATCAACACGAATATCGAGTCTTTGTAACCAAATTACCTTTTTAGCGGCATCTATAGTAGCCATATACTCTACTTTTATGGTGAAAAAAGTAAATGTGGTTTGATTTTTACTCATCTAATTTAGTGAACCTTTGAATAGAAAGAAAACACATCCATTAGTGGACCTTATATTATTCAATTCACCCACATAATTTGTATCAACAAATCCCTATATTTCCATATCATCAGTACGATGATAACATAAATAGTAATACAAATTTCAATGTAAATATTGAAATAACCTTAAGTAATGAAATTATAATGCAGTCTACTAGGGTTAGACATAAACCTACTAAAAAAATTCAATACTTGTAGAATATTTGGTCCAATGGAAACTATTGCATGTATAAAACTACCAACAACAATAGAATAAGGCATGTAAGATATTCCATAAAAATTATTATAAAATTTAGTACACATGTATAAAATAAGATTAGTACCAATTAGAAATGGAATAATCACTAGCTTACGATAATGCATTCTGAACTGTCAGAAAATGGCAGCCACATACTTACTCTGACAACCAAATATTTTTATGTGCGTGATCCATGTTCAACTCCATCCCAAGAATATATTTTGTAGCACCTAAGTCCTTCATGTTGATTGTGCTAGAAAGCTAAGTTTTGATCTCCTTGACCATCAGCCTATTGTTACCAATAAATTGACATATCATCCTTGTACAAGACAATGACTACTATCTAATTGAATCAATAATCTTAATATAAACACAAAGATATTCCCCACATGCAACCAAACCCAATTTCAATTCAAAGGCATCAAACTTATGGTACCCCATTTTGGGTGATTGTTTTAGACAATAAAATAATTGTTTCAACTTATAAACCAATTGTTTGTTCCCTTTTACAACAAAACTATCAATATGCTGCATATAAATATCCTCCATAAGATCCCCATACAAGAAAATAGTTTTAACATCCATTTTCTCAATCTTAAAATCACAAGCTATAAAAATGAATAAAAGGAATCCAACTGTAGATAACTTAGCAATAGGAGAGAAAATTTCACCAAAATAAACTCCCTATCTTTGGGAGTATCCTAGAAACCAATCTAGGCTTGTACCACTCTCACCAATCATCTACAATAAATTTATTTTTGTACACCCACTTGCAAATAATGGAATTTCATTCTTAGCGAAAGCTAACAAGATCCTAGGGATCACAATTGTTGAAGGTCATCATCTCCTCCTACATGACCTATATCCAAGACTCATTGTCCTCTAAAAAGAGATCCTCCTTGAAAGATCTAGGTTTATCATTAGTATTCAACAAAATAAATACATAACAAAAATCTAGTCGGCTATACGTGTCAATTGGGCCTTGTTGTCATGTGGACCTCTTCAAGGTAGAAGTAATATATCTACCTAGTCTTCTATGTGATCATCATATACATCATCATCTTAAGTCTTTGAACCCACTTCTTTTTATCCATCTTTTGACCCATATAACTATTCTTTGAAATGTGCATCTTCCTAATTTTCTATTTTTATTTAGAAGTGTAATATTTTTGTTCTTTATGTTTCCTTTGGTTGTTATTAACTTGAATATTCTCTAAACTCCATAAAAGTCAAATCTCTATTTTTTTTATTCTTTTCCTTTCGTTGTTATTAACTTGAATATTATAACATTTAACATTCTCACCATAAGCCATGTAGATGTATTTTTGAGCTTTTGAATATAATTAAGATAAATTTTCTTGAGGCACATGAACATAAGCCTCAAAACCAAATTTCCTTATATGTGAAACTAAAGGATTTTTAGCTATCTATATTTCATAAGGATTTTTATCAGTATTAGTTGAATAAGGATAATAGTTAGTTAAATAACAAGCAATACTTAAAGCCTTCACCCAAAAGCACCAAACTCATTTTATACCACTTAGCATACTTTTAACTCATTCCATTAAGATTTGGTTCATCCTTTCTACTACATCATTGTTTGGGGAGTATAAGGTGTGTCTTTTGTCCAATAGTACTTGCATACTTACAAAATTCATCAATTTTATAAGAACGATATTTCTCACCATTTTCAAATCTCAACACCCTTATCCTATAATATATTTTCTTTTCAACTAAGGCTTTGACTTCCTTAAACTTGATAAAAACTTCACATTTTGAATATATAATAGAAATCTAGGTTTACCTAGAGACATAATCAATTAATGTTGTTGGGAATAGGATGCCATTAAATTGCAATCCTCAACATATTTCATGTATCTCCTAAGTCCTTGGAAAGTTTTCCCCAACACTAGGATTAGAAAGAGATTAAATTCAAATGAAATGAACATGTAAGTTGAAATTTGTAATTATTCCTAAATGATAGCAACATGTGAGGGCGTCCAAGAAGAGTTCCTAAATAATAAGAGCACATGGGGCACCCACATGGAAGATGGAACCCACCTTGCTTAATTTAACTATTTGGAGAATAGATAACACTTCAGTAATGCATGTAAAGATCCTAAAAGTTAGGGATTGATATTTACATGAGTGGAGTTCAATTCAGTCCAGTTCAGTTATCTCCAATTGCATGTAGTTAGTTTCAGTTGAATGCTAGTTGAATTCATTTGAATTGAGTTGCATGACTAATGACTACAATTGCATGATAGATAACAAGTGGAAACATTCACTTAAGTGGGGATGATCAATCATGGATATTGTTTGCATGAATTGATGAAGAGATATGTTTTTTTTAACAGAGATTGACTTGGACCCACCTTGGGCACCCAAGTTGGCATCTTTGAGTTAACACCTTTTGCATGAGAGGATATTTACAAGGCTGAGTTATGTGGGCCCGTTCTTGGGTGCCAACTTTGAGGAGAAGCTTGGAAGATATTTTCTTGACCAATGATCAATTAGGAGTTCAGTTTGGGGCACCTAAATTGAGGAGGCTCTGGTTTTGACTTCATGTTACATGATGGAACTCTACTTGCACAAAATAGGCATAGGTTTTTTAGAGGAGCTTTGTGCTCTTGTAATTGACAACTCTTTGGAGTTTACAATGCTCATTATTGTCTATCAATTGCAACAAGTTGAAGAGTTTTTTATCAGAGTTTATTGCAGGTTGTGAAGAAGAATTGTTGAAGGCAAAATAAGCATATCAAGCAAAGGATTGATATAGTGTTATTGTAATATTATTCTAAGGTTAAATAATACAAGCACTATTGATTTTTGTGGTGGAGTTTTTTCCTGAAAGAGTTTCTCCACGTATATGTTGTATCACTTCTATCTTCTTGTCTCATTCTTCTACAATCTTCTGTCTCTTTCTACAATTGGTAAAATTGATCTACATAGATAATCATGCACAAAGAATTTGTAACAAAGAAAAATTAATTAGATCTACAATCTCATAGTTTTACAAGATTTAAGCTACTTAATTAAATCCATTTTCAACATTTGGTATCAGAGCTAATGGTTGGGTAGAGTTTGGGATGCCTTTCTCTTTAAAGTTTGAAGGTTTTTTGGCTGTAGTGGGAACTTTTACTATTGTGTTATTGCTGATTTGTAAAATAAGTGTGTACAATGAGTTCTACTTCTCATTTAGATATTGAAAGATTCAATGGATCTAGTTATGAGATGTGGAAACTAAAAATGGAGGATCTCTTTGAAGAGAGAGATCAATGGTTAGCTATTTGGAATGAGACAAAGTCACCTACAACGATGTCAAATGAGGATTTGGGCTAAGCTTGATAAGAAGGTAAGAGGGACCATAAGATTATCTCTTGCTAATGTTGTTCTCTTGAATGTTTCAGATGAAACTACCACATATAAACGTGGAAGAGGATAGGTGATATCTATCAAACCAAAAGTCTTACTAATAAGTTGTATCTAAAAAGATAGTTGTATTGTTTAAAGATGAAAGATCATGATTCTGTTACACATCATTTGAATGCATTTAATTTGATTCTAAGTCAGTTAGCATCTGTAGATGTAAAGCTAGAAGATGAAGATAAATGCATTTTGTTACTTTGCTCTTTACCAGAATCTTGGGAAAATCTAATTGTTGCTATCAATGGTAGTGGTGCAGATCCTAAGATGGACAATATAATTCCTACTCTCCTATTAGAAGAGATGAGGAGGAAGTCTAAAATAGGATCCCAGGATGCCTTGTTTGTAAGAGGTAGGCCTAAGGAAAGAGAACCTAAGGGAGACAAGAAAGGAAAGGTTAAGTCCAAAGGACCGTCTAAAACCCCTGGTAAGAGTAAGGTAAAGTGTTGGAATTGTGGGAAACCTGCACATGTAAAGAAGGATTGTAAGAACAAGAAAAAGAGTTATGATGCTTCTACAGAGAAATCCTCAAATGACAGTAATGATGCATTGGTCATTTCATCTAATACTATTTGTGATAACTCTTGGCTTATTGATTTAGGTTGCTCCTATCATATGACTCCTAACAAGGAGTGGTTCACTAAATATACTGCATATGATGGAGGGAATGTCTTCTTTGGAGATAATAGCAAAACAAAGGTTGTGGGAAAAGGAGAGGTAAAGTTGTGTTTCAGTGATGGTAGCGTTAAGACCCTTAATGATGTTTTACATATTCCAGGACTTGCTAGGAATCTACTTTATGTATCTATGTTCAATGGTCTTGGAATGCATGTGACATTTGAAAAAGGTGGTTGCAGATTGGTGAAAGGGAATATGGTGGTTGCTAAAGGATCTTGGATTGGGACTTTGTTTAAGCTTAATACCTCCAATTTGAATAAATCAGCCAATGTTACTAAAGCTAAAAATACATGTATGTTGTGGCACCATAGATTGGGCCATATTGGTGAAAAAGGTCTTAGGACCATTCTTAATAAGAAATTGGTTGATGGTATTCTTGATTATAATATTGGCAAAAATGATTTTTGTGAGCATTATGTGTTTGGAAAATAATCTAGATCTTCATTTCCTAATGGAACAAATAAAGCTAAAATATTATTAGATATTATTCATTCAGATGTAATGGGCCCTATGGATATTGACTCTATTAGAAAATCTAGACATTATGTCACATTTATTGACGATGTCTCAAGATACACTTGGATTTATATTTTATGCATAACAAATCTGATGTGTTTAATAAGTTTAAAGAATTTAAGGCTTTAGTTGAGAAATAATCAAATCATAAGATAAAAGTGTTGAGATCAAATAATGGTGGTGAATATTGTTCTAAGGAATTTGATGATTATTGTAAGCATAAAATGGAGTAGCAAAAAGGATGAACCGAAGCTTAATGGAAAGAGCTAGGAGTATGTTAAGTAGTGCTAAGCTATATTGGTGCCTTTGAGCCAAGATTGTAAGTACTTTTTATTTAATCAATAGATCTCCTAGTTCATCTATTGAAGATAAAACTCCTTATAAAATGTGGTTAGGTAGGAAACCTAGTGTTGCACATTTAAGAATCTTTGGCTATGAGGCTTTTGTTCATGTGTCTAACAAAAAGCAATCTAAGTTGGATCCAAAAGCACAAAAATGCATATTTGTAGGTTATGGTGAAAATGTAAAAGGTTACAAGCTTTCGAATCCTCTAACCAGAAAAATTACTTTATCTAGAGATGTGATTTTTCAAAGAATTTAGAGCTTATTCAAGAGAGGAACAACCAAATGAGAAGGATACTTCTCAAATAGTGCATTTTGAGGTAAATATTGAGAAGCATGAAGATGCACATGTTGATGAACAATTGGATGAATTGGATGAGGAGAGTTCACAAAGTTCTTCTAAGATATATGCTCATGATGAGAATATTGAGGAACAAGAAGAACCCCCTTTGAGAAGATCCACAAGACAACGAAATCCCATTGGCAGGTATAGCCCACCCAATTTTCATTGTATATTTGCTTTGATGAGTACTAATGATGAACCTAGGTCTTACAGGGAAGCTTTGTCTTCAAATCAGAACAAGCTTTGGTCACAAGCTATGCATGAGGAAATGGTTTCCTTGGATACTTGTGACACATGGGATCTTGAGAGTTCTCCCAAAGGAAGAAAGGGCATTGGTTGTAAATGGATCTTTAAAAATAAAATTGGAGCAGATGGTAATCTTGAAAGGTACAAGGCTGGATTAGTAGCCAAGGGCTACTCCTAGAGATAGGGAGTTGACTTTAATGAAATCTTCTCTCCTATTGCTAAATTAACTTCTATTACATTCTTTTTTATCTATTGTTGCTGCTTATGATTTTGAGATAGAGAAAATGGATGTAAAAACAACTTTTTTGCATGGGGATCTCGATGAGGAGATTTATATGAGGCAACCTAATGGTTTTGTTGTAAAAGGAAAAGAAGAATCGGTTTGCAAGTTAAAGAGATCTTTATATGGATTGAAACTGTCACCAAGAATGTGGTACCAGAAGTTTGATGCTTTTGCTTTGAAAATTGGTTATGTTAGGAGTAAGGAAGATCACCGTGTTTACATAAAATGTATTGATGATTAACTTTTAATTATTATCTTGTATGTTGATGACATGTTTATTGGTAACAACAAGCTAATGATCAAATAATTGAAAGCACAACTCTCTAGCACATTTGAGATGAAATATCTAGGGGCTAAAAAATATATCCTTGGTATGGAGATCAACAGAGATAGAGATCATTGGACATACAGGGTTTTGTTGATTTAGATTGGGCAGGAGACCTAGACAGTCGGAGGTCAACAAGTGGCTATGTGTTTACTTTGTTTGGAGTTGCGGTTAGTTGCATGAATAAGAGGCATCCCATGGTTTCTTTTTCCACCACAAAAGCAGAGTACATGGCTGCTACATATGCCTCTAAAGAGGCAGTTTGGTTACAGAGACTTGGGAAAGTTATTTGTTTTAATTGAAAGAAAATTAAACTTGAATGTGATAGTCAGAGTGCTATTTTTTTAGCCAAAAATCCTATGTATCATGCTCTTACTAAGCATGTCGATGTTCAGTATCACTTTGTGCGAGAAATGGTTGAGAGTGGGAAGGTATTGATTGAGAAAGTTGACACTTTAATCAATGCAACAAATTATCTTATGAAACCAATTCCTACATATAAGATCTCTTGGTGCAGGAAGGCCATTGGCCTTGAGTCTTGTACTTGATTTATAATAATGATTCCTTATTTAGAATAATTGCAATGTATAATGTCAAGTGGGAGAATGTTGGGAATAGGATACCATTTAATTCCAATCCTAAACATATTTCATGTATCTCCTAATTCCTTGGAAAGTGTTCCCCAACACTAGGATTAGAAAGAGATTGAATTCAAATGAAATGAACATGTAAATTGGCATTTGTAATTATTCCTAAATGATAGGAACATGTGAGGGTACCCAAGAAGAGTTCCTAAATAATAGGAGCATATGGGGTGCCCACATGGAAGCTAGAACCCAGCTTGCGTAAGTTAACTGTTTGGAGAATAGATAACACTTCAGTAATGCATGTAAGGATCCTACAAGTTAGGGATTGATACTTACATGAGTGGAGTTTAGTTCAGTTATGGTTCAGTTATCTTCTATTGCATGTAGTTAGTTTTAGTTGAATTCTAGTTGACTTTAGCTGACTTGAGTTGCATGACTAATGACTTCAGTTGCATGACAGATAATAGGTGGACACATTCAGTTAAGTGGGGATGATCAATCATGCATGTTGTTTGCATGAATTGTTGAAGAGATATGTTATTATTAAAAAAGATTGACTTGGACCCTCCTTGGGAGTCCAAGTTGGCATCTTTGAGTTAACACCTTTTGCATGAGAAGATATTTACAAGGCTGAGTTATGTGGGTCCATTCTTGGGTGCCAAATTTGAGGAGAAGCTTGGAAGATATTTTCTTGACCAACAATCAGTTAGGAGTTCAGTTTGGGGTGCCTAAATTGAGGAGGCCTTGGTTTTGACTTCATGTTACATGATGGAACTCTACTTGCACAAAATAGGCGTAGGTTTTTGAGAGGAGCTTTGTGCTCTTGTAATTGAAAACTCTTTGGAGTTTACAATGCTCATTATTGTCTATTAATTACAACAAGTTGAAGAGAGTTTGATCAGAGTTTATTGTTGGTTGTGAAGAAGAATTGTCGAAGGCAAAAGAAGCATATCAAGCAAAGGATTGATATAGTGTTATTGTAATATTATTCTAAGGTTAAATAATACATGCAGTATTGGTTTTGGTGGTGGAGTTTTTTCCCAAAAGGGTTTCTCCACGTATATGTTGTGTCACTTCTATCTTCTTGTCTCATTCTTCTACAATCTTCTGTCTCTTTCTACAAATGGTAAAATTGATCTAAATAGATAATCATACACAAAGAATTTGTAACAAATAAAACTTAATTAGATCTACAATCTCATAGTTTTAAAAGTTTTAAGCTACATAATTACCTCCATTTTCAACAAATGTAATCTAATAATGTGATTACTCATGGAATCAACATCTATTGGATCAAACACACCAAATTATTGATTTCTAATAGTATTGTTATCAAATAGATTTGCACCCTGCTAAAACTGAAAGTTCAACAATCTATTGACACATGGAAACGTTCTTGAGTTGTGGGTAACTCATTGCAAGAACGAATCTCCAGAGTGAGCTAGTACTCCGAAAGATGGATCCTATTCTAAGTATTTTCTAAGAAAAGGGATATAAGGATAGCTTGAAAATGAAATTTAACACTAACTGATGATTAACTGTTATTTCTGAAAATTCAAATTTACCACTCACAACAATTCCTCTATTCCAATAGCTCTCACAATCTCATTGGTACATGGTTTCATCAGTAATTTGCATGAAGATTCAAAGGCATTGAATACATCATACAACCTAAAAACATGAAATTTTGTGCAAAGACTCATAAAAGCAAGACATATAAGGCTTAAAATTTGAAAACACAAAGACATCAAATTGTTGTTACAAGGTTGTGACAAGAAATGAGAAGAACTTTGTTGCTTTATTGAAACTGAAAGAGTGTATCTGTCTGAACTGAGTACAAATGAGTTTACAAGCTCAAAATGCTAAGAGCAAGAAACTGTAATATGAACTAAAGAAGAAGGAAGAAAAACTAAAAATGCTAAGAGCAAGAAACTGTAATATGAACTAAAGAAGAAGGAAGAAAAACTAAGTTTCTTCAAAATATAATCTCTCTGAAACCCTAATCTGAGCTCACAAAGAAAGCTCAAGGAAAAGGTACCAAATTGTCTCAAAAGTATGCATAAAAGCAGAAAAAACTCTCTTTTTCCATGCTCACACTGAAAAGCTCCTAAAAATAGGCTAAATCTGCTTTAAAAAAAAAAATAAAACACCTTATCTCTCCAAGAGGAGACTCAAATCTGACCCAATGCAAAAATAAAAACAATCTGCTAAAAATAGCAAAAAGATAAAAACAATCTGCTTTATCTTTGCTTTACATAGCTGCAAATTTCACAATTTGACTAATTTTGCAATTAAAGATTGCTTGAAATCTTTTGCAAAATATTACAACCTTATATCTCCATTACAATCTTGATTTTCTCAAAAAATCATAAAAATATAAGACATATTATCCTCTCAATACTTTAATTGATTTCTTTAAAATCAATTAAAAACAAAAGCCAAGGCATATATTAATAAGGCACAAATTAAAAAATGCCTTAATTTTTAATGTGATAAGGGTAACCTAAATCCGCCGCCATATATTGTTTAGGCCTTAACATATTCTAAAGGCCAAGGCATTTAACACCATGCACATTGGAGACTTAGGAAATATTGTTGCAAAATATGGGGAATCGGCCACCACTATGTGTATTTGATTTGGACATTGATAATTCTTAAAAACTAAGGGAAAATCCCTAAGTCGACTTAGGGTAAAGCAAAACCCTAATGAACAAAATGCGAAGAATGCCCTATCTTTTCGTATCGTTTTGCAAAGTGAACTTTTGAAGAAAATGGCTCTGTTGTGAGTGTCGCCATGAGCTAGGGTTTGAAAGTTCAAAGCTTATCATTCGAACCTCCTGGGGCTGAATCTTCCTTCAGAAAGCGTGGTAATGTTTCCTTAAGCCATTTTGTGGCTTCCTCTCTTCACTTTTCAATGATTTTTGCCTAAAGCCACGGCTATACTTGTATCTCTCCTGACTTCTTGCTTCTATTCTTGTTGTGTCTTATTATTACTCTCCTTGATTTCCATACACGAGCTCGAACTAGGAATCTTGGTATGAGTTTGCAAGAGACAAAATGAGGCTTCTTCTCAGCTTCATGGGTAAGAATCACTGACTATTCATTCCTCCTTCTTTGAGCTCTTTTGAGGGGAATAAAAGCTTCCCTGGCTGCGACTACTACATATTTTTGATGTATTTTTTACTTCATGTGATTGTTGTTTTGTTCTTTGGGTCTTCTTGTATCCATTGGCCACCATATATGAGCTTGCACTGGGTGTTTTATTTGGGGTTTTGAAAGCTCTACTAGCTCTGGTCGCAGCTTCTTGGCTTCAACAATGTGCATGGTAAGCCTTGCTCTTCTATATTTCCTTGTCTTTCTGCAAAACAGAGGCTAAAAAGCTTCATATCTCAAGCAAAGATGCCATTTTTATTTAAAAAATTCAAAGGCCATCTACAAGCCACGCCATGAATATACTTATCAAGAGCTTTTTGAATAGTTTTGGGCTCGACCCAACATGTTTTTCTACTTCCTTCGCACTTTCAGTTGCAAAACTAGACATGGCATTTGTTATTTTACAGAAATCTCACCTCCTCTGGAGCTCGCTCGACCCACTATGACTGTTGCTTTCCTTTGAAAACTCTGTGGTTTCCTTATAAAACCCTTCATGGGTGACTAAAAATTGTAGAGCTGTACTTTTTGTTCAAAAACCCCAATATGGGTAAACTGTATTTTGAAGAAATATGTGTTTCAAATTCAAACCCAATGTGGGTATGCAAGAGAATGAAGAAAAACTGTACATTTCGATTACTTGAAAAAAACTAGGCTCGACCCATTATTTATTTGTACATTTTCATTATATGGGTATCTCTTGTTTGTGAAGAGAACGCATATTTGGATGCATTTTTTTTGTATTCCACCTGTTCATAGAAACACTTTGTAAATCTTGTTTTTGCAAAACCCCACCTGGGTGTATAATTTTATGAGAACACATATTTATATTTCCTTCACCTTAATATTCATAACTCTCATTCGGGTATAGCTGAAATTGAAAGGGAATTCACCTATTTTTGTACTAATGCAAAAAAATAATCATGGGTACTCAGTATTCTGGAAGAAGACTGCATTTGACTTGAAATTCCTTTCATGGCATTCTATTGCATTCATAAACTCCTCAATTTTTGACATATGGGCATTTGGAAACTTAAAGAAATTTGTGTTATTCCTTAACACGGGTACACCATAATATAATAAATTGAATGTTTTCCAGAAGCCTTCATATATCTGCACTTTGATTACATTTTGTAGAGTCATTTCCATATATCTGTATTTGTTTGAAAGTCTTTCCTATATTTCTTGTTTGCACTTGTGGATGCTATTATCATGCTATTTCGCACCCTCTTTACACACAAAAATCTCACTTGATTGAATCTATAGATGAGTTGTTTTCTTTAGTCTTCTCATGCACTCACAACTACATTCTTCGCGGATGCATTCCAATCCTTCATTCAAACTTTTACTTGTTGTACCACTATTTGAAATACATGATAAATGAGGAAAGAAAACTATAAAAACACTGCACTCTTTGACTATTTCATTCCACTGTCAGCCAAAAATATTGTATCAAACACACCTGATCACTATATTCTTTACTTACAAGCAAGTTGATTGCTTCACCTCTTAATAGATGACCGAACTTTTCATGCATTGATTAGATGTTGTCACTGTTTCTTATTTGGCACTCTTCATGCATTTTTATGCTCCATTTAATAAAACTGTTTCGTGCACTTGCTCTCTTCTGAAATGAAAATCTAAAACGATTCTTTTCGTTGAGGCATTATGTAGGCCTATTCACTATCCTTGATTGAGAGAAAGACCACTGTTGAACCTTGTATAATATCATGAACATGATGACTCATAATACTATGGCAGAAGAACATAAATCATAGAACAATGTTTGAGATGAATGTATTTAGTTAAATCAATTGAG
>VDFB02381862.1:0-26434 GCA_007258455.2 Sequoia sempervirens | reverse complement strand
CCAAGTGTGTTTGGATGCAGATGCCAAATGTAGTTTTAGTCTAACTATTTGATTCACTATGATATATAAATGTATTTACAATAAGGATATCACACACACATATGTATGGCAATAAAAAAATAGCTTTTAAATACTAATAAACATAAGTGAGTGAATTTGTTGAAATCAACAATCTTACAGGAAAGCTGTTAAAAAAATCAATATTTGGATCATCTATCCTCAAAAGTTTGACAGCCCAATTCAATAATTTCATCAGTTTTGTACTTGTTATCAGGGTTGAATGAGAATCTCTTCAAGAAATTAGTGCATGTCACCTTTATGCTTTAACTTGTAAATTAATGTGTTTCGTGTATTTTTTTATGTAAATTGAGGTTTTGAATGGGTTGTCAGCTTGAGTTATTGGCATTAACCGGGCCCAGCTAGTGGGAACACAAATAGGGGGCCCCATCCCCTAACAACCAATAGTCCAAGTGCACGAGTAAAGTGGCCCACAAGCCCACCAGCCCTGCAAGGGCTTGACACTAGGTGGGCGCTGAAACAACACCATCTAAACACCAACAAACCATGCCATCAATGACAATGTGTTTCCATTCACATACTAGTGCTTTATTGATCTTCAAATTATCTGGACATATTAATGGAAAAATTGCACTAGTTTCTTATGGATTGTTGAGCACTATTAAAGAGAGAACATTGATTTGTATGTTGTTGACTTTGCAGATGTTGCTTTACCTTGCAGAAGAAAGGAGACATTTTGGATGCACAAATATTTCAATGGAACCTTCAAAATTTTCATGGTCAGATTTATACGAGGAACATTTTGAGGTATCAAATCACCATATTTTGTTGGTCATAAATAGGCATATCCTTTTAGATTGCATCATCTTTTGAAATATTGTCATGCCAGGTTAAGGCACTTATAAAAGTGTTTGTTCCTATGTTTTCAGTGCCCATCATCAAATAAAATGCTTACAATACCATGTAAAATACTATGGAATGTTCCATGGGAAGAGTTTTTATCCTTGGAATTAGCAATGGGAAGCTACCAAAAGCTTGCTCATCTAATTTTTCATCTAAAAAGCTTTGAAAAGTCTAAATGCTTTGTTAGAGTTATAAAATCATTGGGAGAAAATGAAGAGGAATGGATAAGTCAAGCGACAATGATCTATTCTTTCATAGAGAACCTTTGGAAGAAAAATCAATCACTCAATAGACTCTCTGGTTTCCAGGTGAGGTCTATGTTCCATTTTATCTGAACCTGATATTATATGAATCTCTTGTAATAATTAGGCATCCTTTTTTCTAAGGAAATAATAGGAGGGTGTAGTTGGGTAAAAAAAAGACCTTTACATTCTCTTTGGTGTTGGACATGCACACTGGACGGGCTATGAACTTGCACCAAAGCATAATGGTAGGGGAATTTTTGTCAGATGTTATAATTGGATATGTTATGGTAGACATATATGCAAGATGTGGAATCGTAGACAAAACACCTAAATTGTTTGACAAAATGCCTCAAAGAGATGTCATCTCATGGAATCACTCAAAATATTTGAATTAATGAAGCACTTTGGAACATATCCTAACATTCTATTTTCAATGGAATCAAGGAGGTTATTTAAACTTTTACACCCTTGTATGTTCAAGTGCTGCAGCTGTGATAGGTTGCCAATGAATCAAGGAGGCTATTTAAATCTATACACCCTACCATGTTCAAGTGATGCAGCTGTGACAGGTTGCCAATGGAATCAGGGAGCTTATTTAAATGTCCACACCCTTCTATGTTCAAGTGTTGCAGCTATGACGGGTTGCCAAACGAATCAGGGAGCTTATTTAAACGTCCACACCCTTTTATGTTCAAGTGTTGCAGCTGTGACAGGTTGCTAATGGAATCAAGGAGGTTATTTAATTAGGGAGCTTATTTAAATGTCCACACCCTTCTATGTTCAAGTGTTGTGTTGCAGTTGTGACAGGTTGCTAATGAAATCAAGGAGATTATTCAAATTGTGACAATATTTTATTTTTAAGTGTTGCAGTTGTGATAGATTGTCAACAGAATCAAGGAGGTTATTTAAACCTTTAAAATTTCCTATTATATTCAAGTGTTGCAGCTGTGAGAGGTTGAAAATGGAATTGGAGAGGTTACTTAAACCTCTGCAACTTTCTATTTTCAAGTGTTGCAGATGTGATAGCTTACCAATGGAATCAGGAAGGTTATTTAAATCTCTACAGTCTTCTATGTTCAAGTGTTGCAGCTGTGACAGGTTGCCAATAGAATCAGGGGGATTATTTAAACCTTTACACATTTCTATGTTCAAGTGCTACAGCTGTGACAGGTTGCCAATGGAATGAGGGAGGTTATTTAAACCTATACACCCTACCATGTTCAAGTGTTACAATTGTGATAGGTTTTCAATGGAATTAGGAAGGTTATTTAAATGTTCACACCCTTCTATGTTCAAGGTTGCAGCTTTGACAGGTTACCAATGGAATCAAGGAGAATAACTATTTAGTATTTATTGAATCAGTAATTTGATTCATAGTCACCTAGCCTATAAACTAACAATGTAGTATTATATACAAATGCAAGAAACACAATACTTGTTAAAATACCAACAAGGCCACAATTAACTTTTAAAAACTAATATGCACATAGAAAGGAAAAATTATTCTGTTAAAGTAATCTACAAAAATATTCATCTACATACCCTATATGTAAGCTTGTCAAATAGTAAATCTGATGATGATGATGATGAGACACCATCCCTTTGTCTTCTTCATTAGCCATTTCAATATCAAGTAGCTGAAATCTCAAGACTGGATCTGGAACAAAGGGAAACAAAAGTTACTACACACTTCGCATCAATTTTTATGTCTTACCAATTCACAAAAGTAAATCAAGAAAGGAATAATGATAGAATCAGATTATCTAAATTTAGAACCAAATACCATATGATGTTCTTGGGTAGTGGTCTGGCAGTAAATTGGCAGGAGATTACCACTGCTAGCCCAAGACTAATTCTTAGGTACATTTGTGTGGTGAGAATTCCTAGGGTGATGCCATCCCAAGGCTTCAACCCTTCCCAGCCAAGAAAAAGGGGTTCACCTTTAAAAATACAAGTACCAGATTACAAAGTTTAGACCTTCTAATTCAAAATTCAGTCTTGGATCTTAAAGTGACCAAAACACTTTCAAAAATAATGTTTCCTTTAAAATCTACCCTACCTTTAAATTCAAAAGTCCTATTTATTTACCTGCAATATCTCAAAATATGCTTATATGTTTTTTTTTCCTTTCAAGAGAAAAATGTTACACCAAAAAATGTTTATTTCTTTCCAAATAGATCTAATTAGAAAATTGTGATCATAAAAGCAGCAATTCATCCTTTAAGAAAATAAACATCCCAAGTGGGAGAATATATCACATGGAAGAGGATATCTTTGATAATTATGCAACACAATTCCATTGCAATGCAAAGCTCAACTAACTAGCAATATTTATACTTCAAAAATGTCTAGACTAGTTCAAGAAAAGAAGAAAATTTCCAAACCAGTGAAATGCAAATAAAGTATAGAAATTTAGGCCCATATACTCATTTTTATTGCTGGATGAAGACATCTTTAATAATTATGTAGTACATTACCTTTGTAGTGCAAAGCTTAACTACCTAGCAACAAAAATCCTTCAAAAGTGTCTAGAATTAGTTCAAAAAAAGAAGAAAAATGCCAAACCAGTCAATTGCAAATAAAGCATAGAGTTTAGTCCCATATGCTCATTTCATATCACAAAACGTTGCCTACCTCTCATCAACTACCTTAGATGTTGCAACCCTAAGCTGGCTTCGTAAAGACCAAGAATTGACATTGCCCTTAGCCATATCCCTAATGAGAAACTACTAGTCAAATTTTCAAATATCATACTCAACCGACCAGATCATACTGCTGAAGAAATTAGATAGGACTGTTCAAGAATATTAAGGAATACAAAACCACCCAGGAGCAACATCTTGAAGGAAGTAAACTAGGCATTATAAAAACTTAACAACAATGAGAAGATCATTGTTCTCAAAGTGGACAAAGGGAGTGCCAATATTGTGCTTAAAACCAAGGATTATATTAATAAAATGAGGACCATCTAGAGATCAGCAGAAGCTACTAGTTGGTAAGAAGTGAAACCATGAACAAAACTATATAAGATGTGGCAAAGATCATAAATGAGTCATTGTTGAGCAGTGAATGGAAACAAAGACATAATGCAAAGGCCCAATAATGCCAAGAATATATGGGGTGCCTGATGTGCACAAACTAGTAGCATCCTTGAGACCTAATGTGTATTTGATAAACTCTCCAACACAAAACTTAGCTATATATGTAAAGTACACCAAGAGATATCCTTCCTTCTCAAAAATTAGGTATGAGATTGTGTTGCAGGCTTGTGCATTAAAGAAAGATCTGGAATTGTTACCAAATGGAGACCAAACACAAATTGGAGAAAGAGGAATAAATCTGAGTGGTGGGAAAAAACAAAGGATACAGATTGCATGGGCTTTATATCAAGATGCAAATATCTATCTTTTTGATGATCCATTTAGTGTTGTTGATGCACATAGTGGGAAACAATTTTTTCCAAGTAATTTTATCTATCCTTTTCCTTTTACAACAATGTCTACTTGGCATTCTGGATTCAAAAATTGTAGTCTATGTAACTCACCAAGTGGAGTTTTTATTTGCTGCTGACCTCATTCTAGTATGTTTGTATTTCTCTATTTACTATTGAGTTGAATAATTAAATATGAGAAGTTACAATTGACAGTTAGCTATGGGAAGAACTAGGTAATGGCTTCAGGAGTCATGTATCTTAGAGAAGAAACAAAAAGATCCAAGTTCTATTCACAAAGGACATTTTTGTAACTTTTTTAAGGTAATGAGAGATGGTGAGATTACTCAATTGGGAAGATATGATGATATATTACAATCAAGCTCAGATTTTGAGGAATTAGTTGGTTCACATCAGAAAGCATTGAAATCCATTGATGCTATGGAGAAATCCGAGATCCTATCATCAAATGCATTTATTAAAGAATTGTCATCTGACAATATAGCTAGTGTGAAAGATGTTAACCATAAACAACTCCAGAAGTAGGGTATTGACCAGAACACACAAGAGCTAGAGGAAGAGCACGAATCAGAAAATCATAAGTCAAGAGAAAAAGAAGAAAAACATTTACAACTTGTGCAAGAAGAAGAAAGAGAGAGTGGCATGGTAAGTGTGTGGGTGTACTGGTCTTATATCACTTTTGCATACATAGGTGTTTTGATACCTATAATCTTATTGGCACAAACATTATTTCACATACTTCAAATAAGTAGCAATTATTAGATGGCATGGGAAATTCCTACAACAGAAGATCAGATGTCCATTGTTAGCTACTACCATCTTAATGTGGTTTACGTTGCTTTAGCAATAGCAAGTTACTTCTGCATTCTTGTGAGGTCTATTGTTACTTCCCTGGAAAGATTAAAAAATGCCAATCATCTTTTCAATGATATGCACAGGTGCATGTTTCATGCACCAATATCCTTTCTTGATGCAACTCCAACTAGGCATATACTGAATCGGGTGAGTTGATCTTCCTGTTCTAGGATTTTTTTTAACAAAAAATATGTATTCTATTTATATATAGAAAGTCAATAATATAATCTATATTACACAGGGGCTCTAGATTCCTTACAATTCTACATACATCAACCAATTAGAGTGCAGTAGTCCAGGTTATTCCTTTTTAGCTTGGAGCTCTAAATTTTTCAATTCTACAGCTTTTGGAGATTATTGTAGTCATTTCTCAAGTTGTATGGCAGAGTTTTATTATGTTTCTACAAAATACATCTCATGTTCAAACAATTTACTAATAAATCCATTGAGATTTTGGTTTGGAGAAAGAAAGAGGAAGTGAGAACATGGCACTACTCTATGGTGTAAAAGGGAAAAAGAGCTCCAAATCTGTAACTCATCCTAACAATAATTTCCCTCAAATATTATGAATATAAGTCTTATCAAATTCTAGTTAATCTGTAACTTTCATTAAATGAAATACATGTATATCTGCTCAGATAGCAAAAGGCTAGGGTAACAGATATTTGGAAAAATTCCATAGATTCTACAAAGGGGTGATACATGTAATTCAATTCAAAGAACCATATCAGCACTCACCCAAGCTTGTATCCATCAAGAGATTCTAATGGGTAAATAATGCATTAATATTATTTGTCTTTTTCGTTTGTATCTTCTAAAGAAAACTCAGAGGATAAACTTCTTCAGTAGCAACAAGGAATATGAAAAATATCTTAAATTTGGAATCTCTTTAAAATAATGTTTCGACATTATTGGGAAACATGATCACAAACAATCTTTGCCATGCAAAAAAAAAAATGGAAGGCCTATCCTTCATGGATATGGATTATGTTACAAATACTAATTCAGTGTCAAATAGAAATATAGCAAATCTTAAAATATTTTGGATGCAAAACAATTGGAATAAGATAGATACGAATATACGTGCAAAACATATCACATAATTTTGGAAATATTATTTCTACTAATATGAGACCACATTTATCAATGAGAGTGGGAGAAAAATCCATAGCAAGGAATTAGTTCTAAAAGTGCACAAAATTACTCTAGTAACACCATGAACTACAAAACAATCAAAAATTATTCCAATATGAGTTCTACTATAAATATCATCTTGCATTTTCAAAAAAACATAACAATACAACAGAAAAATAATTCAAAGAACAATCAAAATGTAAAATCCCCAAATTGCTCACGATGGAAAAACTCAGTAAAATGCATAATAGCAAAGAATCAATTTTAATACCAAGTAAATTGTTAGATCGAAGGCTGCTAAAGATAAAAAAAAATTCCAGACATGCTACTAATCTTTGTGAAAATATGAATAGGTGTGTTAATAAATGGAATCTTAACATTTGTAGTTTATAAAACCCCACTGACTTTGATCCAAATTGCATATAGGGACAATTTTGAAAAACAAAATAACCAAAAAAGTAGTAGCCCATCTTGTTAGGGGCTCTGTTTCATCACCGTTGCTAAAAATCTGAAGTTGCAATATGCATTAGTAAGCCTAGAATTTGTTCTAGGTTTCTTGTGACAATTTGTCTTAGGCATTTTACAAGCAAATAGGAGCCCCAAAAAATGTTAGGAATTGTGAGATAGAAATATCACAATAGGTACCTTCAAATGCAACCATTACATGGCTTTTCAGATCCTCAGGTGAATTGTTTCATTTCCTAATTTTATACTTTTCATTTCTTGCCAGAAATAACTATAAAGGATCATCCAAATGTTAAATCAACATTGTGGCTTCACATATCTTCTCAGAGTAACCTTCTTGCAGATAACTCTCATTTTCTTCTAGATTCATCCTTCCTATACTTCAGTTCATTGTTTTCATTGCACATTGACTTTTTGCAATTTAGTAAAGTTGTCAACTAGATTTCCAATTACATCCAGATTAAAAAATTTCTACAGAAGGTTTAGAATGAAAATACACAAAGAAAAGCTTGAGCAATTACGGGACAAAATAATGGAAATATCTACTTCTATATCAAAGAATGACTTCATTACTTCTGGCCCTTTACATAAAAATATTGCAGGAGGATCTAGTTCCTCCAATGATAAAATTTCTTCCACGTCTTTATAAGAAACTTTCCAAGATGATCACACTTTGATTGCCACAAAAGAGAAGTCTTTTTTGGGTGATTTTGAGAAGCACATGAAAGGTATTGGATCCAAATTTCTTCAGCAAACGAGTTATGCAAGTGGTGAACTTGATATAATCAAATATGGACAGGGTGTTGTCACTCCTATCGAGCCCAGACTAAGACTATAGCAAGCAGACAACAGATGTTCTGAATCTACATCAATAGATGTTGGTCATTGTGATTGTTCTACCATTGATAAAACTAAAATAGATAATGTACCATCAGTTGATTCTCCTCATCAAAGGAATGATATCTTGAACCACTAATAAAGTCTTCATCTTATTGTCAAAAATAGAAATATACTCATCCAAAGCTTGGTCATATTGACACCAAAATTTTGGAAAGAGGTGCATTCTCACTCTCAATCCAAGTATCACAATTCCTGCCATTAGGTTTATCATTTGGATATGAAGAAGCATAGATGCCAAAGTCATGTAATGGCACCAAAATTCAGGACCAATAATGGATGGACTGATGATTGGTCATAGCAATAGTTGAGCTCCTTTTAAGGACATCATACTATTCAGTCTTCTCGATTTTACAATGATGTTGGTCTCTTCTTGGCAGCATTGATGGAATAATGGTTCGTGATTCATTTTTTTTAAAGCACAAACACAAAAGAGGGCACATGCATTGAGGGGGAAGACTGTTTTTTCACACATGACTTGTTAAGCCATCATTATTCTTGGGAACTATTAATATTTTCCCATAATTATTAGTTCAATTTCACCATTGGTAGTTTCTTTTGGTGGAAAAATTGTTTGTAGGTTTCATTATAGCAGAAGCCACCATTGGTGGTGGGAAGACCATCCTTGAATTATGCCTTATTATGAAGGGTATGCATCTTTCTTTGATGATGTTAGAATTGTACCAATTAATCTAGCAAACAATTTACCCTTATTAATAGGAATTAAATGCTATATTAGTCTAGACAAAGGAAATAGATGAGTTTACACTTAGAAAAGTCAGGGTATACATGGTAAATAGGAAAATTATCTTTATATCATTAAACATCCCAAGGTGTAAGTTCCATCTTTCATTGCTTCTCCTAACCCATTATTTCTTCCAGTAGTTAAAACACAAAGTTGATCATCTCCTTTCTAAGTGAACTACTTGGTTCATAACAGAGGAAGCATGTTAGCACAAATATATTGAACATTACCCAGGGATATGACCCACCTACTATTATTAGACATATATATATAGGCATTTCACTCAAATCTGTCATCATCATCGTAAGTCAAAGTATGTGCTAGTGAAACTCCAGTGGGAGTATTTTTATTTGGACTAAGAACTTGAACATGGGAATTTGGTTATTGGAATTTATGGTTCCATTCTATTCTTTAGAG
This sequence comes from Sequoia sempervirens, assembly GCA_007258455.2. Classification (NCBI taxonomy): domain Eukaryota; kingdom Viridiplantae; phylum Streptophyta; class Pinopsida; order Cupressales; family Cupressaceae; genus Sequoia; species Sequoia sempervirens. The sequence goes on along the minus strand of VDFB02381862.1, from coordinate 17,304 downwards.
CCATTCTTTGCATCTGATCCATGTGGCAGCTCATAGATTGTATGTACTTCCATAATCTAAAATTCACACATTTCAGAAGTAGCAAGTAACATTTCCCTTGCTCCCTCACAGAGAAGACCCTTACAGCTTGAAGGGTAGTGCTCCTCATGGCCCCTACAACACTGCAGGACAGGATTGAGGATTTAGAAATCTTGCTATATCTCAAGATAATTTTTCTAAAGCACTCAAAGCATGCTTATCATATAAATGGAGGCCCAACAACTATACATCTAATTGTGATTTTGAATGTTGATTCATTGTGAAGAACCAATGTTTTTGCATCCTTCTTTCTAATTTTAAATCCAAACAAGTGGATGCAAGAACATTGGGAGTGGTGCTTGTCAGAAAATCTCATAACTAGATTTGATGGTTCTGAGCATACTATGTCTCAAAGTAAACATTATTATTTTCATACCCAAGTTAATTGTTTTGAATGTTTAAAAGTCTTGAAATAGCTCAAGTTTTTTTCCAAAATCACTCAAAGCATACTTAGTATATAAATGAAGGCTAAACAAATATACATCTAATTGTGATTATAAATGTCAATTTATTGTGGAGAACTAATGTTTTGACATCCTTCTCTCATTAAAAATCCAAACATGTGGATACAAGAACATTGGGAATGACACCTATCAACAAATCTTAGAATTGGATTTGATGGTCCCAAACAAGTTGACCATGTTTTTAAACCTTATAAACAAGTACATTGTTGTTTCCAAGAAAAAATGTACTATTTAAACCCAAGGATAACTCTTTTTATCTTTGATAGTCTTTCTATACCTAAAGATTTTTTTTTTAAAAAACACTGGAGAATTTGTCGCAATCTGAACTTGAAACTCGTAAAATCACATTACATAAAGAGGAAAAAAGGAAGAAAATATCAAAGATTATTCGATATCAGTATCTCACCTTGTGATTTCTTACTTGATGAGGGCATCCTGCTGGAATAAATACTGCCTCACCAAGATGTTGCTCAAATTTCCATGGCTCTACTTTTGTAAGGAAAACAAATTCACCACACAAAAAGAATAGTTAGTTGCAAAAATATGTGCTCCATCATGCCTAGTAAAGAAAAAACACCACACAAAGCCTCAAATGCTACTTACGAAACTCCTCCTTCAGCTTCATTTTATGATCTTCATTCAAGAAGAGTGTCTGATCATGAATGGGATGTACAACCTGAAGCACAAATATATTCTTTTAAAAAATTCAAAAACCAACATACTATACATGACATTTTTTCAATAACATAATTTTATTAAGAAATAATTTTAACATGATAAATAACACTTACAAAATTTACTGAGGCACCATTGAGATGCCTGAACCCTTTCCAATAATTCCACAAATAGGCTTGTAGCTTCAACACATCCTCCCTATAGAATATGTCCCATAAAGCCCCACCATATGCAACCTCTGAGTTGTTCTCTTTACTGGTCAATACTTCTTTTTTCAGCATGTTATGGACACTACTTATATTTTGACAAAGTTAACAATATTTTCTCCTTCTAGAGATGCACAAATTGAAGCAAACGTCAAATTCAAGACAATAAAAAATAAGAAAAAGATAAAAAAATACCCTTATATAGATAACCTCCTCAACCCTCCAAGTCACCTATACAGCGTGCTTATAAGATACAAACTTATTAATAACCTAAGACAAAGCTTTCATACAGAATAAATAAACATACAATCATAGTCACCAACAACCAAAATTTTGGTTTTAATCTCTCTTTCAATGCCAAAGACAAGAAAATTGAGTAGTCATCAAGTAGCTCTTCATCAGATCCAAGTTGTTGAGTAAAGGATAATGTCATTTTGAATGTGATAAAAGATGGCCAATTTAGGTTTGTATTCTCATTTGTTTTCAAATGTTCAATATAGTGCTAAAATTGTACTAAAGTTGTCTTACAAAATCCTGATAATTATACTGGAGTTAAAGTCAAAGGTTTTGAACACTGTTGACATAGAATTACTAAAAACGCAAGAGGTAGACATCAAGTAGCAATGGTAGTTCTTAAACTAAATAATGATAAATGTCGTGAATTTTGCAAAATTATATGAGAATTTTGCATCAATTTATCTCTCTTAAATATCTTGTAGTAGTTGATACACTAAGATATTCAAACTATTTATCATATTGGCATATAATCCATTCATAAGTTCAAATAGATTTTTACCAATAGCTACTATGTAGTTTACTGTGTTATCCCATATTACATACTTCAACTTGTGACATGCATTTTCTTATTCATAACTCCAACATTACCACCAAATATGATAACATTCCATAATTTTAACTTCTTTACTGTTAGTGTGTACTTATTGTAGTGGTTTAAGGTTTATTTACTAACACAATCATATTCCACTTGCAAGTTGATGATAATGTGGAGTTCATGAGCTCCCAATGGAGTCACAATGTAGATAATGGTTGTATTGCTTCTCATGTTTTCAAGAGTTATATTGCTACACCTTCCATTCTCTAAAAATGGGAGTGAGGATTATTTATTGGATATGTTGATTCATAATACATTAGATTGATAACTCTACTAATCCCTTAATTATGAGTTTTTCTATCAACTTTATTCTATTCTCCTCTTTCATATTTTGTTATGATGATATGTCTTGAAAATCATAAGGGTGGAAAAACTCCAAAAAAGAGTATGATAATGGCATCTCATTCACTATATCATGCAATTTATAATAGAGACCAAACATATTAATTGTCTTTTTAGAAAGTTTCTACACATCTTGAACTATGCAATTTGTTCTCTATCTATTGTCACATCAAAAAACTACTCCACATTTTACAATCAAACCTCTTAATGGGATTTTCAATCCCCTTTTATACCTCCCTTACATTTGCACAAAAAAGGGGTTGATAGTTTTGGGATAGAAACAACCACCATTTCAATTTCCTCACTTTTGAATACAAATATTTTCTTTGCAAGACAACATTTGTCCATTTAACTGCCATTGATCAAGTCTCCAAGATCGACATGGCTCGTAAGTATTGGATATCCACTCAGCCCATTGTACCCAATATATTTGTGAGCATAGCATAAGTAGTCTTCCATTGTGGTTGAAGCGAGAGAAATTGTTGCCTGAGGAAATGTCAATTGTCACAGCCTCCAACATTAGAACAACTATTATAGATTGCCCACCATGAATGCATCCACAATCATGATCCCTTGGGAACCAATGGCAATAGTTGTAACCAGACAACTTACATCATATAAATAGTTTATTCTTGTACATAGAGCCAATGTTGGTTCTACTGAACGCAACAAGCACATGTTTGCATTTTTTAATTTATTTTCAATTGAAAATTGCAAGCTAGTTTTTTTGGTCAACTGCTAATAATTTTTAACTAGTTAAAAGACCCAAAAAATTCAGGTTTAGTGCTTCAGATTTTCAAAGATAGGTGAACTTGCAGTGTTTGATAAGATCTATCATGATTTTGAATACCTATTAGGCCAATATTTTCAAAAATGTCATAGACCAGTGTAGTGCCAATTTTAGATGGGCCTGCGATTTATCTTTAAAAGCATATTTGGGGCAGGTTAATCTACATTGAGAGTCTAAAATGCCATATAGTAATTACAAGACACTGTGTTATATGTAATCTCAATCAAAAATTTCAAGACTCAACATATAATTTCAAAGACTCAACATATGCTTTTAAGAAGAACTAGTCATGTCTGCATTTGCTTTGGTTGAAATATAGTTTATACATATACTTGAATTGAGTTGGAGTTGTAATAGGCCAGGTACAATTTGAACATTAGCACATGTTAACACAATGGACTGCCTGCATGTATATTGTATTGTAATGGTTTTGTATGTAGAGACAAAGGATTTTTGCAGTATTAAACTTGAAATTTGGTCTGTTTATTGCTCTTGGGTGGTTGATGGTTGGTTTTTTGATGTAGATTGTGATCAATGGTTAGATTCTGATTATGTTATTGAATCAACACTACACACTATAAGAATATGATAGGTTATGGAATAGCAAATAAAATGTTCTAATCTCAAGGCTTATATATTGAACACCAGTGCAGGGTGAAGAAATCCTAGAAAGAGAATAACACCTGTGCAGGGCCAAGAAAGCTTAGTAAGAGGATATGCAGATGTAAGGTAGTGCTGCTAAATATTGGTGGTTGGTTTATACAGTAAGTAATGTGGATGTTAGGATAAGGCAGAGAATGCCTCATTCTCCATCCAACTCCCCACACGAGATCTTACTTGCATTGCATCACATCACTCGCCACATAGAAGCTATTCCTCCCAAGTACACAGATATCAATGACCAACGATCCCATCAATGGGAGAAAAAAGCCATAGATAAAGTCCTACCACTATACAGAGTCATAAGCCCTTGAACACTCGACCAAATATAGGATTCCTTGGTCCCTCACTAGCTCTGGATTTGTCTACCTTCCCACCCCTATCTTGGGTTCCATGAAATGGTTGGGAACCCGTGGAATGGGAACTACCCCTTCTACAAGATCCATCGATCTGGAGAAAGCACTTACTCTCCCAACCCTAGCTCTTCCTATCTGGAAGGAGTGCGTTAATAAGTTTGACAAGGCATCAGAGAAACATGGTCTCGTGGAATGCAATAATAACAAGATATGCATGGGATGGATTTATTGAATAGGATTTTGAAACTCTAAAGCAAATGAGATCGGTAGCGTAAGGCTAGATTGCTCAACCTTTTCCAGCTACCATTCTGCCTATGCCAAAATGGGAGATTCCAAACAGGGTAAGGGCATCTATCAAGAAATAAAATAGATGGAGTTATAGTTTTCAGATGTTGTAGTTCCAATTGTGTTGGTAGAAATGTATGCAAAATTGAAGAAGCGTAGACATGGCACATGAGTTGTTTGACAACAAAAAGTGAAAGGCGCATAGACAAGGCGTATGAATTGTTTCAGTAAAAATTGGAAGCATGGACAAGGCGTGTGACTTAATCTTGACAAAATGCCTTGAATGAATGTGATCTCAGGGCTCGAATGGCTGCAAGGTATGCACAAGATGGATTTGTTGAAAAGACATCAAAAACTATCAAGCAAATGCAATATGCAGGTGTAAAGCCGAATTCCACAACATTTACCAACAAAAAAAGACAAAACATGGGGGATACCTATTGCTGAAATTAGGTACTTCATAGAAGCTTTATTACTGTAGCTTGCCCCAGACCCTGGACCCATGTTGATTCTCTGAAAAACCCTTATCGTTATTGGAAAACCCCTTGTCTGTTGTGCTTCGTGACCCCTGTCTGCTGATCACTTTTCTCTGTGTCAGTTGTCGTGTCTGTTCCTCAATGCCTTTGTTCCTATTATTTGGCTCTTCTATTTGTTCTATTCTTCTATTTGTTCTTTTTCATTCAGGAATCAGGAAGCAGGAGAATTTAGATAAAGAGGGAAAAGCCTAAAAAAGAAAAAATGCATAAGGAAAATGTGGAGGGAAATAAAAAATGTTTTAGAGAATTTTTTTTTTATTGTCTTAATTTAAGACAGTAAAAAAATTAAATCTTTTCTTAAATTAGTGTCTTAAAATCTCTTTGTACGTAGTAGTGATGCTTGTATCAGAGTACTGAAAATGCCATTTCAAATAAAATTTGTTTTGAATTTACAAAAATATCAACATGCAGAAAGGCTCGCCTGGTAGACGCTAGTGTCTTAAAACCTCTTTGTATGTAGTAGTGATGCTTGTATTAGAGTACTAAAAATGCCATTTCAAATAAATTTTGTTCTTAATTTACAAAAATATCAGCATGCAGAAAGGCTCACCTGGTAGATGCAAAACCCATAACCTTTTGAATTCCTGGTATCTCTATCTTTACATTCACTTGTGTTCTATGTAAAATTTTAGATCTTTTTCATCTTGTCTACTGTGATATCAGAAACAAACTTGAAAACAAATGTGGAAAATTTGAAGGTTCTTATTTAAATTCACCATTCTCATAACTGGATTGCTTGTGTATTCATAGTCACACCACCATATAATGAAATAATTAGTTTTGAATTTATAGTTGTCATCAGTAGGTGGAAAATTATTTTGAGAAAACTAATTGTATCAAATCTATTGAGATAAACAATGAAAATAGACTATTAATTTACAACGATTTGTTTTAGAATGAGTTTGTTTTGCATAAAGATCTGGGGTTTTTAACAATATTACTTGTTTTCTTGCAGACGACCCACGGGTTGAAGAAAACGATAGCTAGGGCATAATATTTTCTACAAATCCTGATCATTAAAAAGCCAATACAATGATCACTTCCCACCACACCCATTGTAAGCCTTCCTGCCAAAAGAAACTACATCCCAAGTGCAACACCACGGCTATAGCAGCAAACGGGAGAGCCAACTCAGAGCCATCGAAAAGATGGGAAAACACATCAGTTTTTATTTTAGGGAAAAGGTGTGGGAAAATTAATTATATTTTTAGGGAAAAGGTATTTTTTCTATTGTCTTAATTTGAGACAATATAAAATTAAAAAAATAACTTAAATATAATGAGCACATTTATTTAGTCATTTTTATCTATCTAATATTAGTCATTTATTTGTCAAGTTCTACTAGTGATAGTCATGTGACTAAAAATTTTAGTCACGTGACTAAAATTTTTAGTCATGTAGTTATTTATTTGCCAAATTCTACTAGTGTGTAAATAATTTTTTGTTAACTTTTTTAGGAAACTCCTAAAATGGTTGGCATATAATAGATAAATGATACATTGTAAATCTAGATTGTTAATTATTAGATTTTAGATCTAATGGTGGATATTTTGTTGGCATGTCTTGCCCTAGAAAGTAACCCTATTTTATGAGGGCGTTGTAATATGATTGTAGATGGTTATGTATTATGAGAGTCTGATAGTAGTCATGTTGTCTTTGGATCTCTAGTGGTGATACTCCTGTGAGAATATTACCCTACAAGTATATTGTAATCTTTGTGATTTTTGAATAACATATTGGGTGTCTTTTGGAGTGTGGGGTTTTTCTCTTGAAAGGGTTTTCCCCACGTAAATCATTGTGTCATGATATGCATGATATTTATGTTTATTTCTATTTAATTTTCTATAACTATTAAAGATCTATAATTTGTTTGTATTATTCTCCTCTCAAGATTAGTGTAGGAAGTTGTTCTACTACCTTAGCTTCCTTACATCCAGAACATGATAAACTTACCTAAAAAAGTGGGTTATGAGTGTCCTACAAGGATTTATTCTCCCAAGGGTGAATGGGTCTTTGTATAGGGTTTTTCATTAGCTTCGGGGGTCCTTTGGAGATGGATCTAAGATGTTGTTTTCCCTAGGTTTCATTTCCAAAAAGTTAGAAATAAATTTGGGATCTGATTTTCCATGGCTTGATAAAAATGTTGATAACTTTGACAACTTTGCAAAATTATACTTTTAATCAATCTTAAATCCTTCTTCACTTGCAAATCTGCACATACACAAAGAGGGGATTTTTTTTGTTTTTGGGTGAATAAGGGTTTTCCTTGCTCAAACCAATTTGTAAATTAAACCTTGATAATGAAATAATGACAAAATGTAAGGAATGATGAATGAACAATGCTATGTCACAATTCACCAAACCCTCAATGGCTTCCCTTAAAGGATTGAAGTCTAAGACATATCTCTAAGGATTGGATCTTTCATGAAATGACTTTATTGGATGCTTGATTTGACACTTGATTTGATGCTTGAATGCTTGAAACCTACATCATAATGTTAGCTACAAAAACAAGCATGAATCCACATAAAATTTTGCATCATGATAGTATCTTGAATGGTGTTGTAGATGACTGATAAATCTACTCTTCAATGTTCTTGACAATAATATTTTCTCTTGTGAAAGTTTCCTTTATGCTAGATCTTTCCTTGGACTTGAATTAATAAAATAACTATGTATTTATAGATTTTTCCTTAATTACCTAACAATTAAACACCATAAGCCGACCTTTGCAATTTGAATTTAGATCATCAAAATGTTACCAAAAATATATTAGAAAAATTGTGTCACAAGAGTTAAGGGGGACCCATTCACCCTTCAACAAATGGGTCCTAGGCCCTAAACCTAGGACACATATTTTCCAAGATGTGTATTTAAGATCAATGTCGGCATTAATTAAATGTGGGTTTTCCTTTCAAAAAACAAAATTAATTAGGCTTTTGAATACATGATTGGGCACCCATTTGAATTTTCTTGTAGGTAATTAGAAGGGTGCCTGCTGGCGAGCCTGTGCTGTGTGTTCCGATCTAGGGAGACCGTGCCCTAGCTTGACCTGGTGTTTTTCTTGCTGGTGCATGGTGGGGGGTGTTCTTCATGGTTCGGGGTTCTGTTTGGGCATAGTGTGTTGGTTTTTTTTCCTCTATCCTTGGGCCATGGGAGTTCTGGTGGCTAGTGAATCGCTGGCGACTTAGGGAAGGCAACAATAGGGGTGTTGTTGGGTGTAGTCTCAGGGTTCTGTCACTGGAAGTGAGTGGTGGTGGTGTGGTTTGGGGGATGATAAAGGTTGAAAAGGGATGTGTTAAGCCGTTGGGATTCCTAGGCAGTGGATGTATGGGTGGAGCTAGGGCTTTGTGGGTAGCGGCGGGACGAGCTGCAGGGGATTGTTCTTTATGCTATGCCTTCTGGCTGGAGATAGTGGGGTGTTAACCCTTGTGTGAGGCTATTTGCTCTCAAGGTTCTCAAGGGCTTGTTTTCCCATTAAGAGTTTTTCTCTTTCCTTTAATGGCACAAGGGGAGTCATCGGGAGCAGGTCCTAAGATGGATTTCCACTCTAATTTTGGTTCAAAACCCCTACCACAGGGGTCTTGACTTTATGACAATAATTTATTTGCTCAAGATCTGGAGAAGAATGAGATGGGACCGTCAGGAGGGTTTCAGTTCCCAAAGATTAATGGATGTCTAGAAAAATGCATAGAGAGGCCGAATGTTGTGATCCCGATGGAATTGCTCACAGAGGATATCGAGTACTATTCACGTCATTCTCTATATTGCAAATTTTTGGGGCTAAAAATCTCATTGCAATTTTTAGAAGCCTGGGCTCAAAGGACTTGGCTGCCGGAGGGAGAGATGGAGATTAGGATTTTAGCTAATAACTATTTTATGGTTATGTTCGATTGCATGGCAGATAGGATCAAGGTTTTTGAAGGAGGCCCTTACTTTTACAATAAGGTGGGCTTGTTTATCAAGCCGTGGCATGCAAGCTTCAACCCGGCCGAAGAAATTCCAAGTTGTGTTCCAATGTGGGTTCAATTTCTGAGGCTCCCGGTCAAGTGCTGGCAAGATGATGTGTTGCATTTACTAGCTTCAATGCTTGGTAAACCTATGGGTTCTTCATAGCAGATGTAGTTTAAAAAGGTAATGACTTTTGCCCAGTTCTATGTGGAAATTGATTTAAGTAAACCATTGCCAAATGCTCTAGAAGTGTGTGTAGGATCTTACTCATGGGTACAATAGCTTGACTATGAGACCTTACCTTTTAGATGTCATTTGTGTCATGAGTATGGTCACTTATAGCCTAGATGCCCAAAGGCTAAACCTTTGGAGACTAACTCTTCACAACCCCCTAGTTATCCACCTAGGGTGGATAAGGGAAAGGGTCCTATTCAGGGTGGTGGTACTGGGGAGGATGGCTTTATTATTGTCAGATCTCGAAACAAAAATAAGGGGAAAAAAAGGACTATGAAGGAAAGGCAGGATCATGAATCTTTTAATAGATTCAAAGTTTTGGAGGATCTGAGCCAGCAGGAAGTGAATCCAGGTTTGGTAGATTTAGATCAAGGAATTTTGGGTACTAAAAAATAAGGGAATTTAATTGTGTTGGATTAGGTAAACCATCAGGAGGTGAGTTTGGGCCTACAAGGTGCTGAATTGGATGGGGGAGGCTTTGGACAAGAGGGGATTTTTTTCTGAGGTCTCTCCTGCTCTGCAAGAAGATGGGTCATTGTAGTTGGAATCAGATTTACAGATGGAGGCTCAAAAGGAAGCAGGAAGTGTTGTGGTGAAGGACAGTGAGGCTTTGTCTCATTCCACATGGAGAACAGGCTTGGAGGTGGGAAAAAATAGTAAACCATCCCCTCATCTGGGCATCTTGCAAAAGGATCTTAAGAAAGGAGGGGCAGAGAAAGTCACTAAGCTGGGTAGGAAGGATCTGGAGAAGATTAAATTGATAGGGGAAACTTTGGTGGATTCAAGGTCAGTCAAAACTCTAGATTCTCATTTCTCAAGCCCTTTAAAATGATTGTCCTTTCATGGAATGTTAGGGGCTTGAACAGTGGCCCTCGACAAAAGGCTGTTCAAAATTTGGTTAGATGCCAGTCTCCTAATATCCTCTTTTTGCAAGAGACCAAGTTTTATGTGGATTGTATGATGGGTTTAAAGCCCAAGATATGGAAGAATGGTGAATTCCAGTGCATTAGTGCTCAAGGATCTTCAGGAGGGGTCGCTTGCTTATGGAACCCTCAGAATATTTTCCCCCAGTGGCGGGTGTCCTTTAGGACCTCTATCTCTATGGTGGCCTCTTGTCATGAATCTGGGGAGTTGTTCTTTTTTCCAACATTTACGTGCCTGTGGATCTTCTGGGCAAGCAACTCTTGTGGTCGAATATTTGTTATGTCCGAAGTATGTATCCTTACCATCTGTGGATTATTGGGGGTGATTTCAATGCTATCACTGAGATTGCTGAGAAACAGGGTGGTACTACGAGGTTGGAGGCCTCAACTTTGTTGTTCTAGGACAATATTTTTGCTTTGAATCTCATTGATATCAAGCCCGACAATGGACAATTCACCTGGAACAACCGGAGGGTTGGTGATAATTGCATTGCAGGACATCTAGATCGGTTTATGGTTTCTTTCTTTTGGGTTGGCGATAGGTGGACTTCTAGCTCAGAGATTTTAGACTGTAGAGGCTCAGACCATTGGCCTATAAAGCTTTTTGTCCTCTTGGTTGGGTGGCCCCAAGTACCCTCCTTCAAATTTCAGCTTATGTGGTTGCGTGATCCTAAACTCCATGGTTATGTTGCTCAGTGGTGGTAGAGGGTCGGCCACCTTTTGGTACAGTGATGTATGTTTTTACTAAGCTTCTTCAGTTTGTTAAGTTTAAGCTTAAGCGCAAGAATAGGCAGTGTTTTGGAAATATTTTTAAGGCCAAGTCAGATGCACAAACTAAGCTGGATGGTATCATGAGGGTGATTAGGGAGAATGGGGTGACTAAGACTCTAATGCAGGAGGAGTCTAAGGCCTTGAAAGATTTGGAAGAATGGGAATTGAGGGAGGAGATTTTTTGGAAACAAAAAGCTAGGATCGAATGGCTTCAGGAGGGGGATAAAAATTCTACTTTCTTCTTCAATTCTATTAAGGCACGGCAGCATGGTAATTCTATTCCTATTTTGGTCATGGATAGGGGAGAGACTCTGACTTCTTTTCAGATTATCTCTGTTGAAGCTGTTCATTATTTTTCTTCCCTTTTCAGAGAGGATTCGCATGGGAGTTCGGTGGAGGAAGCTTAGGTCCTCTCTTGCATCCCTCATCTGGTGTCCAGGGAAATGATGGAGGATCTTATGGGTGAGATCACTCTGGAAGAATTGGAGGGGATGGTGTTTCAGATGAAGAAAGGAAAATCCCCTGGCCCTGATGTTTTCCCGATTGAATTATTCCAAGAGTTCTGGGAGATCATCAAACTGGACTTGTTAGAGGTGGTCAAAGAGTCACAAAGAAACAAGCAAATGTTAAAGGGCATGAATTCCACTTTTCTAGCACTTATTCCCAAGTGTGAGGGGGCTGATAGGTTGAGTCAGTTTCGGCCATATCCCTTTGCAATGTGGTGTATACAATTATTTCAAAGTTAATTGCTAATAGGTTCAAAAAGTGGCTGCAGTTACTCATTTATGAGGAGAAAAGTGGTTTCATGGAGGGTAGACAGATTCTGGACGGTATCGTTATAGCTACTAAGACCCTCCATTCTATGGCACAATCTCGAGAAAAGACTATGTTTATCAAACTTGATATGGCGAAGGCGTATGATAGAGTTTGTTGGTCTTTTCTTCAAAAGGTCCTGGCTGCCTTCGGATTTGGTGAGGAATGGATTCAATGGGTTATGAGTTGTGTCACATCAGTTTCTTTCTCTGTCTTAACTAATGGGGAGCATTCTAAGTTGTTTGGTGCTTCTCACGGGATAAGGCAAGGTGATCCTCTTTCCCCTTACTTGTTTATTTTGCTGGTGGAAGGTTTGGGGCAACTTCTGAGAAGTCGGGTGGAGTTGGGCCTTATTCAGGGATGGAGGTGGGGAGGTGATTTACCCCCTCAATCCCACTTGCAGTTTGTGGATGATACAACCTTGATGGGGGTTGCCACGACTCGGGAGGCAATGAATATTCTCAGAATCTTGGATATTTATTTAGTGGCTTCAGGTCAATCAATTAATGAAGATAAGTCTTCCATCTATTTTTTTAATCCTTCGGATTCTATCTAGAGGAGAATTGCTCTGATTCTTCATTTTTCAGATTGGGACTCTTCCTCTGTCTTATCTTGGGTTTCCTATGATGGTGGGAAGATTAACAAGGGAGTTATGGCAGCCAATCTTGGACAAATTTTGATTGAAGTTTACTCACTGGACCAACCGATGGTTGTCCTTTGCTGGGAGGGTTCAATTGCTTAAGTCCATGATTCATGCTCTTCCCACTTATTGGTGTATGCTTTAGGTGGCCCCGAAGGGCTTTGTTACAAAATTGGATTCATTAGCAAGACAATTTTTATGGGCTGGAAGTTTGATGTCTTCCAAATGGAGTACGGTTAGATGGGATATAGTTTGTTGTCCTAACTAGTTTGGGGGCTTGGGGTTGAGGCAATCTTCACTGGCTAGGATGGCTTTGGCTACAAAACTTTATTGGAGATAGTGCACGGAGAAGGAAAGGATTTGGGCTAGGATTATTTCCCATAAGTATTTTTAGGGTATTCTTGGGGAAGATATCCCTCACTACCCCCTGGTTGGAAAGGGATTGACTATTTGGGATACCCTCAAGAAGGGAGTTGCACTTGTCAAAATGGTTTGTTTTGGATCTGTAGGTGGGGGACAGAGGTTCAGTTTTGGTATGACTCATGGGATGACCATCCTCCCATCCTCTCTCAGTACCTTGACTTGGTGACAATGAGTAGAAGATTCAGTGATGTAGGCTGGATGAGGGTAAGTGATTTTAAGGTGCTCTCTTTTCATGGATGGCTTGGGAGCGCTAGGTGGAAGACTCCTGAGGAGTGGTCGGTGATTGGTATGGAAGAGGAATGTTCGACTCTACATAATATTCTCTTGGGTAGATAGTGTAATCCCCTCAGGGACAAGGCTATTCTTGCGTGGTCTCATAATCCAAAAGGTCACTACATGGTTGTGTCAGGATATCAGAGGTTGCTTTCTCAAAGGTTGGAGGGTGTGGAATAAGTTTTATTGGCCGAAGTGTAACTGCTTTGTCTAGATCTTGGCCTGGAACATGTGTCTAACTTGGGACAATATCCAAAAGCGAGGGTTTTAGGGCCCGTCTAGGTGTGTGTTGTGTGGGAAAGGTGTGGAGGACTCGTCACATCTTTTCTTTCGGTGTCCTTTCACCTTGCAGCTCTGGCATTCCTGGTGGGGGGTTTGGAACAATCCTTGTGTTCATGCCTCCTCCTTAGTGTATTTTTGGACTAGTTTGGGAAGACCTCCCTCAATGGCCTCCTTTTTGGAAGATGTGTGGCAGATAGGGCCTATTTTCTTATTGTGGCAGGTTTGGCTGGAAAGGAATGGGAGGATTTTCAGAGGGGAGCATTTGTAGGTGCAGTAGGTGTGGTTTAGAGTTCTTAGGATGATTCATGAGACTATTCAAGCTAAGGGGGTAATGGAGTTGCCGATGGAGAAGAAGGATGCAGATTTGGTGGCTCGGTTGGGTATTCAGGGGTTAACTCCTCTTGCTTCTTATAGCACAAGAGGCAGCTAGGTGAGGCAGCGTGTCCAAAGATTGGAGAACTGGCATCCTCCCCCTGTGGGAACCTTGAAGGTTAATATTGATGGTTCTTCTAGGGGAAATCCTGGTCCAGCTATCATTGGTGGGGTTGGTAGGGACTCTTCAGGTTTGGTGGTGTTCCTCTTTTCCATCCATAAGGGGACACATGCTATCAACCTTATGGAAGGTTAGGCGATTCTTTATGCCTTGGAAAGGGCCTATGAGCTTGGGTGGCATAGGTTTATTTGTGAATATGATTCTCAGGTTCTAATTAATTTACTCAATCAAGGGAGAATTTTGGATGTGAATTGGCAGTTGGCAGTGATGGTGTAACGGATTTTACAAGTTGGTACTCTAATGGATAGGGTGTCTTTTGTCCATATTCTACGTGAGTGGAATAGGACGGTTGATTGTCTGGCCAAGTGGTCCTCTAAGCGTGTGGAAGATTGGAAGATTGATGATTGGGCTCAAATCCCTCAGGAGCTTAGTTTGGAATTAGAGAGGGTTTTGGTGAAGGACAGAGGGGGTGCTAATTGATTTGGATTTTGGCTCTGTCTGTGTAATTCTTTTTTTAGGCTTTAGCCTTGTGCTTGGTTGTAATGCTGGTTTCTGATCTTCAATTAAAAAATTACCCCTTTTACAAAAAAAAAAAAACATGATTGGGCCAATTAAAGGCTTAATTAATTCCAATTAATTAAGGGGATGCAAACATAGTTTGAAAATGTAAAGGTGTACAATTTTCTACACTACAAGGCAATGCAAATCTAATAATTCTATAGAAAATAAAATTGAGTATTGAAATTACAAAATACGTATTTGGTTCTTATATGTCTTGATTTGTGCAAGTGTTGGCTTCAACAAGAAGGATTGTTATGTTGTGGTCACCTAGAAGAGTCAAAGAGAAATGTATTTCTTTTGGTTCAAAATGGTAGATTTGTAATGTATCAAGTTTATGTTTGAGTTTACAGTTATGGATATTTAATGTCTATGGCCCTACAAACAAAATTTGCAAAAAAATATTGTGGGATACGTTACCAATTTTTTTGGGCCCTCTAAAAAAGAACCAATCATCTTAGGTGGTTATTTTGATGTTATTTATAAAATGAAAGAGAAAGTAGGTGATCAAAATTTCATCTTTAAGTCTTAGCTTGACTTTATAGAGTTTATAGATAGGAATGAATTGGTTGATGTACAATGCAATAATGGGATCTTCACTTTCTCTAATAGGAGATCATAAATTTCACATATTTTTATATTAGATATAGTTTACAAAAAAGATATTACATCATTTGGAGCTACTACTCCTAAATTTTTTAGAGAGGATTACAAGACATCAAAGACCAAAAGCTAAGATCAAGTTTGTAGTTCATTCAAAACATTATAGGAGTAACAATCAAACTAAAACTAATCCCAAGCTCCTATTATATTTTTTCTAAAATTTTCTCTATCAACCTCATATGTGCTAATAGGAGGCATGATTAGATTAGGATTCATATTCATGATAATAGGTAGATCATTTCCCTTTTCTTGTGGTTTTTCCCATTTCAAGTCTGCTTTTCCAATCTTCCTCTCTTGAAAATATTTGTTCAACAGTTCTAGCTCATCCTTGTTCAATTTATTCCTCCCTTGAGGAAATAAATGAGATGATGTAATGTCATATTTATAAACTAGCATAACACCTTCCTTTAACATGATCATAGAATGATCTTTTGGAATCTCTATGGAAGCTAATACCTAGGACATAATATTCAAGAAAGTAAGTTCACTATTAAACTTAGTAAGATTCCTTCTTTTTCTCTAAAAAGCCTCTTCATTCCTCTTCTTCCATAGAAAAACATAAAAAAATTATTTGAAAAAGAAAGCCAAAATTTATTTAAAGTATCATCAAACCTCTCAACATAGCCAACAAGAATCTCATGCCAAGAAAAACCAATGTCATCATTCCAATTCATAGGAAGACCTAAAAATAAAGACCATATTGAAATAGCATATTGGAAATCAGAGGACAATTTTTTGAAAGTCTCAGGCATAGAACAAAAGTCATAAGTTCTAGTAGGAAGCCCATAATTATGCAAAAAAATCCCAATAACTATTTTTTTAAAAATAAGCAACCAAAAAAAATAGGCCCTTTTAGGCTCAAAATTACTATGCAAAAGATGGGTAAGGATTTTATTCCATTTAGAGTCAGCCTGGGTCAAGTTCCAAGAATAATTCAACCACTCAAATACCTCTCCCGATCCAACAAGTAACAAATATATATTTTTAACAGAGACTAAAAGAAAAGTAGAACCATTTGTTCACTTTATTTTGTCTAGAGCATTGGTATCACACATTGTAGACCCAGGAAACTAGTATCCCAAGCAATTACAAATCATGGTATATATTTTTTCTGAGATAAAGGTATTCCATACTTAGCACTCAATTTATCCCAAGAGCCCATTCTATCATTAATAAGCAGGTCTTGAAGATCTCTAATCTCTCGAGAGTTCCAAATTGTTTTAGAGAAACCTTGAGATAGAGCCAACAATTTTCCATTCATGCCAACATTTCATCATATAGATATATTAGGTAAATAGTAGGAGGGAGATATATTCATTGCTTCATCTCTAGATAGAAAATTCCTAACCTAAGTCCAATATTTTCAAAGAGTGGTAAAAATAGTAGAGCCAAAAATCTAACCTCAAACTGGCCAAAAATGATATCATGTAAATATAGATTCTACCACTGATTACCCATCTTTGGTTTGGATAGCAACTTTCCAGATTATTCCCTACCAAAATTTTCTAGGGTTCATCACCCTCCAAATACTTGAAAACCCATTTTGAAGCTAAGGAAATCCTTTGGATTTGAAGATCCTTTTTTCCTAGTCCACCCTACTTTTTTGGGAGGCAACACCAATTCCAATTTACATTGTGTCTCTTTTTGTTACCCTTACCATCTGACCATAAGAATTATATGAGAATATTTTGAATTTTTCCAAATTAAATATTGTCAAACAACCAAGCCGAGGAGTGGTACAATACATGAGAATCTATCACCTTTTGCACAACTTGAATACTTCCAACAAGAGAGAGCAGTTGCGTTTTCCATTTTTTCTATTTTGTTGGTGCAGGGAAATGAAATCATATATGATATAGGAATGGTATCCACTTGTGATGTTATGAAAAAGATGCCAACTCCTAAACCATGATTCGTATATGACCCATCAAAGTACATTTTCCACTTTGTAGATGTATCTAGTTTGAAGATTGCCTCATATAGGAATTTAGATACA
>VDFB02381861.1:0-25368 GCA_007258455.2 Sequoia sempervirens | reverse complement strand
AACATGCAACAACTTTCTATTTTATTGTTGGTTCATATTTAGCAAAAAGGACAAGTGTCCTCGAATGTAATTTTCTCATTGGTCGAGAGGTAGTTAGTTGTAACAAACCCTAATTAGGGTTTTATTTTGTAATCTCAATCGTTGATCCTAAATCAATCTTGGCCATTGAATTGTAATTGGGAAGCCTATAAATTGAGCTCACCCCTCATTTGTAAAGCAGGGGAGCATGTTGCAAAACATGTTGAGATAAGTAATTGTTGTGTACAACTACCAAAGTAATAAGTAATGCATGCATTGTTCTGATGGTGATTACTTCTCTTATTTTGGAGTTGTCATGGTTCTTATCCCTCATCATAGTTTAGATTTCATTTCATGTATGTTAGATGAATGCAAGATCTAATAAGTGTTGATAATGGTGAAACTTTTGCTCATACTTTCTTTGAATGGATGATTTTCGTTCAATGCGTAAAGTTAGCCTGAGCTTACTTTGTGGATGCTTAACTTCTGTCTGGATAAATATTGTTCAATTTGATGGTAGTGATGGTAGTTATTCATGACATGAAAATCATAAGCACACTCCCTTGAAGATTGCACCCACTTTGTGTAGTTGTCGTTGAGCATGGCAAAGCAAAGCGTGGTTATTGGTTTCACCAAGTCAATACCGTCTCTTGAATTCTTAGGGAGTAGATTAGAACTTCTGAACCCTTATCTCCTTTTTTTTAGTTTGTTTGATCCAAGACCCAAACAACAGAGCTTCATCGCCTAAACCTTCATTGTGAATTGAACGAGCCTAGCATAAATCCCTTTGTGTTACCAGCATATCACAACGACCATTGAGCTTATCCACATGTCAAGACCTGACATAAGGAACCTCGGAATCGCCATATGATCTTCTCACAATCTTAGCATATGTGGTGGTTTTTCAAGAGAGGGTAGGGTGTCTTTGGGCATTTTATTCTGATGTTTGGTGTGTCACAAAACACGCATCAACAGAACATAGTGTCAAAAATCAACAATGCTACCAATTAATCTATAGACATGATCATTCATGTTCCCTCATGCTATCTTTTGATTAGGTGTACCTAGTTTATAGACAAAGTTCATAGCAATGGGACAAGAGATGAAGCCGCTTGAGATATTTCAACATACCATCTTGCCAAGACTTATAGTTCCCTTTATTTAGGGTGAATACAAAAGGATGAATTTGAAAACCCATGATTTTACAATGATAGACTTCTCATAAACAGATTAAAGATCAAAACATGTGACCCTCACAACATTAAAAATGGCCCCATTTTTGCAAAATATCTAAAGCACAACTCAAAATAGAAAAAGTGATTTCAAATTGAAATAACAAGTAGCTACGCAAAATTAAGAAAAACTATGGCTGCAATCTACATGGAACTAGCTTTCACATGCCTATTTGTTTATGAAAATCTGATACCGAATGGCCAAATTATGGTCCGAGCAAAAAAGCAACTCCTTTAAATCTTTAAAAAAAAGGCCTAGCACTATTTGGCCAACTAGAAGGTTGTGCCATCAAGATAGGTTGAGTAGCAGTGGTGGGCAGGTGATACAAAGCAAAACTCCAAAGGCAGCAATGTTGAGGAAAGATTGAGCAACAATGGTGCTATGCCCTAGTGGAGGCAACAAAGATCGAGGAGACACTGATTGCAATCTAGCCCCCCAACTTAGGAGGAACTTGGGGCAAAGACCACAAGCTTTGGCCCGCCCCTGCTGCACTCAAAACCTAGCCTGGCCCTCAATCACTGACATGACCAAAGGTCTTAAAACCCGAGAAAAAAATGCCCACTGACCTAACAATGCTAATGATGTCAACATGTGAAAATCATACTTGCATAGGGAATATTCCCTACAAGATTTTATCTTCTTGCAACTAGCAATAGCAAATGACAACATACAATGAAATACAATCATACGAAAAAGTACAGATTTCTGATTGTGATTTTTTGCAAACCTTGAAAAAATTCAATTGTTTCTACACCAATCCCTATCGATTTTTATACAAATTTATAAGTATTGGGGCCTTCTAAGCTCAACAATGAGGTCTATTTGGCACCAAGATGTACCATTCAAAAGCTCTTGGCCAAAACTCTCCAAAAAGATGGAAAGGAATTACAAATCCAATGCTCTGATACCATAGAAGAGTTGTTGATCAACACCACTAAAGTCAAGCATTACCACAACCAAAACAACCTTGCACACAAGAAAGAAGCAATGGAAATGCTATGGAACATAAGAATTCTTTAGATGCAAACATGAAACTAGTACAATATACAATGAGGAAACCCTTGTTATAAGGACAAGGATGAAACCCTAGGACAAACTGAAATCATGAAAAGTGTCTTAGTCCTCAAATATGACACATAAAAAGTAAATGACCTAAGTAAGCTTAAGTATGCAAGTGTGAATAAGACCTACTATCAAACTAATTAGGTAATATACCATGTTCACACCAACAAGCAGCCTATGCGTTGAACTGTAAGTGGTATATGCAAAGCTTGAGAGAGTCATACTTACAACAAATGTTGAGGTGAAGAGAGGCTTTATGAAAGCAATTACAAAGACATACAGTGTTGAGGATGCCACTACCATTTGTTATGAGTGATCTAGATTTTACATACTAAAGGGCTATCCAAAAGAGGCAAGGTGGGTTTTTTATGCTATGGTGCATGATGACCCAACACTATGGTGAAATATGCACAAGCCCAATACACTAACAACCACACTAGCCATTTGCCTCTTGTCCCAAATTTCTAGTTTATTTGCTACTAAGAGGAACTAGTCTACATACAACTTCATCCACTCTATTAAGAGGAGCAAGCTTATCTCTTGAAGAGGAGAGGAACTTGTAGCTATAAAAAATGCATTGCATCTAATGGAACACAACACATTCATGTACAAGGATAGTCCAACAATATAGTGGTATGTAAACCCAAAAGAGCTAGCAAAGAGTGATTAGGATCAGACACAAGTAGGGCTGGTTGGTGTTTATTTGGAGAAGCTTCAGCTAGATGGTGCAAGTGCAGTGCAGGAATGACCTCTCCAGCAGTTGGATTTGTCAGTTGCAAGTAAGGAAATACTAACACAAGGAAAAAAGTCCAAAGCTTTGAAAAATACAACAAAAATTTGCAAAATTGAGAATCTTGCAATCTAGTGGATGAACGCACTAAGAATGCAAAGATCTCAGTTGATCAGACCTCACATTCAAAGCTATAATCTCCCATTGCTATTCAAAGGATTGTTGATTTACCTAGTAGACTAATATGACCATGGGATGGTTACTAGGTGCATGTTGCAAAAATTTAATAAACCTGCTAACTTTGATATTGATAGAGTCAATCATTCATCAAAGCAAGAATGAATTCTATTATTAACATAGAGATCCTCTTCATCAGGAGACATCCCTCATATTACAATGGTCCATCTTCTGATATGAGCATTCCTCATTAGAAGACAAGTATCACCTATAGGCAGAAGAAGAAAAAGGGATAAACTAGGGCTTAAAGCCTGAGTCAAACAGCATGAAACTACTCTGGCAATGAATTGAGATATTATAAAGATTATTTATCAAATTGTGTAATAAATTTTAAATTATCTTGTATGACTGGACCTCTATTATATGCTTCTGAACCTTGTATATTCAAGTTCAGATAAGAAGTAAACATATATATTGAAAACCACAAACTTGTTGGAAAACTGTATGAAAACATCATCAGACCAAGTGAAGCATTTCTTTCTTTTGTTAGATCTTGCATACATTTGCAAAACTAAGCAACCATGTATATAAAAAGATAAAAACATAACTAAGATTATCACATTGCATCTCCTGACATTACCACAGCAGTTGAAGACATAGATAAGAAAGCACCAACAAACACTCCTTCCGAAGGTTTTGCCCCACATATCTACATTAAACAAACATTTGTCAAAATGCCTTCAATTGTCAATTGGTCAATAATGCGGACATAAAAGCATGACTAGAATAAAAATGGGTACCAAAGCAGTAATGCCACACAAGCACATGAAAAGGAAGATTTGGAGCAAGCCTCCCAAGACAGCAACAGATCCAACAACTCGAATCTGCATTTAGATTTAACAAGAAAACTTGAATATGTTTATTAAGGCCAAATGTTGTATTTCTAAATAATCCCAAGTCAAGCCTACAGTAAGGAATAAACACCAAGCCTTATTCACACAGAAGATGGTTAAACTCTTTCATATTTGTAGTGCAAGATAAATGATCATTAAAGAATAACATACTTAGCAGTTGTATATAACAATATACCTTTGTTGCAGAAAATTCTAGGCCCAAAGCAAAAAGCAGGAAGACAACACCAAACTGAGCAACAGTTTCCACCTATAAAATTTAAAAGAAAGAGAAAATCAGTTCATTAAGAGAACAATATCCTAACAAATAAGAAAACAAAAACTATGCTAAATAACAGAACCATCCTGATCTTGTAGGTAGCTACAGCTATGGATGTTTCTCAAACAATAAGTAGATAAACATCATTTGTATTGTTGTGTCATTGTTCAAAGAGATCTAGGTGCGAATATATGGCATCCTAAGAACAGTGTTATAATCAAGAAACTCTGCAATGAAATCCAATTCACATATCAGAATCCATCCTTAATTTAAAATTTGTTTACACACAATCACACATGTGCGCGACCACACCCCCAAAATTAGTCCAAAAGTTTTCTATTTGTCCACCAAAACACAAGAAACAATGAATTTCTCTTAGGATCTAGTAGTGCAACAACAGTCATGAATACTATCTGTATTTTCCAGGATGAAAACATCAAAGAATGCAAAATTTGTTAAAGGGTTTATACAGGATATCTAAAGCATTACGAACTTCAAACCTCAAGGTCATGAAGGTTAATGTGAGGGGAAAGATGTAGTCTTCATTTATAGCAAATGTCAAGAGTTGGTTCAATTAAATCACAAGAATCTGGTGAAAGTGATGGGGTGGTGCCCATCAAAAGATTTAATTTGTCTGTTGTCATAGAATTCAAGCACAACAAATGGAATAGCAATGTTTGGACATTAACAAGGAAGAGCTTAATTATGGCCAGGTATGCTATGAAAAAAGGGGCTTGTGTGGTTTCTAACAAGTTGTACAAATTTTTGCACTCTAAATGTTTCTGATAACGGGAAAAAAGGTCAATGTACGAATGATAAGCAGTTATCCCCTTCAGTTTAATACATAAATGATGGGCAGATATCCCCTATAGTAGAGACCTTGAAATGACAATTGCAGTTGCTGCTATAATAGTGGGTGGCGGCCATTCCAAAACTAGTTGTTATCAAATTCTAGCTATAATTGGGAGAAGAAGGGAATACAACTTCGAACTTCCAACCACACGAAGAAGTAGTTGTTATCAAATTTCCGCAAAAATAAATGATAGGGTAAAGTAGAGAGATGGCAAGTATTCTATTATAATAACTGGAGGTAGGGGAAAGGAGTTTGAGATAGGACCATCATTCCATCCTTCCTTCAATCTTATCTAGTGACCCAACAACAACAAGTATACCCAGTAGGCCGGATGGGGGCCTATTTTCTATTACCGATAGGGAATAACTATAGCTGGTAGGTTCCCAACTTTGAGCCACATGGACACTATACCTATATCCAATAGGGGCCTACCAAGTCCCACCCACCTATTATTCTATCACTATTACTATTGCCAAGGAAATAGGGCACATAGCTATATAGAAACATGGCTATTGTTGTTGTCATTCCTAGGAGCTAGGGGCAACCCCTTGCTATTACTATTACCAATGATGCCAAGGGGACAGGCCCCACAACTAGATAGTTGTATTGCTATTGCCCATATAGTTCCAACTAATTTTATTGCACCTATATCACTCTAACTATAGATAGATGTGCACCCGACTTACTACCCTAGATCTCCCATGACCAACTAATCAAGGCATATTTATCTCAAAATCTTTGTTCACCCACTATCGATTAGACAATAATTACCTTCATTTCAGCCAAGCCATTTAGGGGCTCTTAACGCCCCTACAAGTTCAAGTGGCTCTTTGTTGCCTTCAACCATGTAGGTTTCAACTATTCATTCTATAGGGGGCCCCAATCATATAGATAAGAGGATAAGGGAGAACTCTTGTTGAATTACCACAATGCCATTCCTCTCTCACAACAATTTACTATTAAGTAATATGTTGATATCACACACACATGTACATATGTATGTGTGTGTGTGTGTGTGAGTGTGTCTATGTGAAGTCAAGTGCTCACAAAATGAGAAATGAAGCGCAATAAATACTATAAGAACCCAATGAAAAAGCTTCATCAAAGAGACATAACGAAAACAATTTCAATATTAAATTGGATGTGTACTAGACACACAATGGTTTTGGAAAAAATTTAGAAGCCTCTGCATGGGAAAGAAATATTTTTCTTTTATTATCTAGAATTTTTTTAAAGGTAGAAATATTATTTTATATCAAAATGAAATATTTTTTCAAAATTAATAATATATATAATATAACTAATGTTCTTTAGAACTCTAATTTTGTATTTACAAGAATCCTAAAGATTATTGTGACAAGGACCACTATTATTATACGCCCCAATTCACAAATGATGATATTTTACATATCTCATCCCAACAACTTGTAGAAACTACCACATCACTCAACATTTCTTTCAACAATTAATAACCATGACAAAAAAAAAAACATATGTATATATATGAACTCTAAGTTCTTAAGAACTCAAACATTGGACAATAATTCCATATGAATCCTAAAGACTTTTGTGACAAGGATTGCTATTATTATACTTCCACATATGCCAACCCACCAACTTGTAAGAACTGTCACATTATATTGACATATCTTTCAATAATTAGCTATGAATTTGCCATCCCACCCACTTGTAAGAACCATCACATTATATTGACATATCTTCCAGTAATTAGCTATGAATTTTCCATCCCACCCACTTGTAAGAACCATCACATTATATTGACATTTCTTTCAACAATTAGCTATGATAATATATTTGTGTGAAGCCCACCCTCTTCTTATGTTTTCACATGCCCCTAATAGACTTACTTTGGATATTGACACTTATGGACTCACACATTTAGGTTTTAGATTTTGATCATAACAATGGATTAGTATAGATATGGATACTATGTTTAGAATAGTTAATTTTATAAGCTTATTGTAATGCTCTAGTTATTTTTTTATTAAAGAGGTGATGATCTAGTTAGTTTATGACTATGGGTTATTCTTATTATTCTTGTGAAGGATTTTGGGTTGCATATTGCCTCTTGATTATCATGATTTGATTATGAGTATGGATTTTAATTGTGTTTTGGTGAATATCAATTTAATCTAAACTCAATTTGAAATTTGAATAAGAATATGTGTGCATAGTGAAATTAGAAAAGACAATAATAAACTAATGTTTTGGGATAAATGTGAATTATATGTGTAATTGTGGTGGCTAGATTTAATTATTATAATTGTTTGAATTGAGATTATTAGGCAAATTATCATTCCACTATAATATATGATGCATTTTGAAATGTTGTAATTGGTGCTTCAATTATTTTTGTACAATATATTGACATTTGTTTCAAGTGTGCAAGTGACTTCCATGGCCAATGGAAAAACATTTGGAGGTCCTCTAAAAACACTTAATGTATTTTCTTAGTGACACCTTGACTTTAGTCCATGCGAGGACTAAGGTCTTATTTTATGTGGATATATGTAGTAATGTGGAATTTGTGATGTCTTTTATTATTTTTGGCTTTTTGTAAGGTTGTATGTGCTAGGGTTATGAGGTTAGAATCATCCTACGTGACATTCTAAATGAGCTTAGAGGGATTTTTAAAAGGTCTTATAAAGTCATTTCCTTCATTAATTAGGTAAAATCAAGTCCCTAGGATGAATACCTATAGGTGGAGACTTGATAGGATATAAACTTTGTGGTTTGGACAAGATTTGACTCTTCGCGAGTGTGACGAAATTTGGCTTTGGGTTGAAGGAAGGTGGTTTAAAATATCATACAATCATCCCTTACTATGTTTTCTGTGGGAAACTATATTACTATGTTTTCCATTAGGCAAATTATACGCCCCAATTCACAAATGATGATATTTTACATATCCCATCCCAACAACTTGTAGAAACCATCGCATCACTCAACATTTCTTTCAACAATTAATAACCATGACGAAAAAAAACATATGTATATATATGAACTCCAAGTTCTTAGAACTCAAACGACTTTTGTGACAAGGATTGCTATTATTATACTTCCACATATGCCAACCCACCAACTTGTAAGAACCATCACATTATATCGACATATCTTTCAATAATTAGCTATGAATTTGCCATCCCACCCACTTGTAAGAACCATCACATTATATTGACATTTCTTTCAACAATTAGCTATGATAATATATATGTGTGAAGCCCACCCTCTTCTTATGTTTTCACTTGCCCCTAATAGACTTACTTTGGATATTGACACTTATGGGCTCACACATTTAGGTTTTAGATTTTGATCATAACGATGGATTAGTATAGATATGGATACTATGTTTAGAATAGTTAATTTTATAAGCTTATTGTGATGATCTAGTTATTTCTTTATTAAAGAGGGGATGATCTAGTTAGTTTATGACTATGGGTTATTCTTATTATTCTTGTGAAGGATTTTGGGTTGCATATTGCCTCTTGATTATCATGATTTGATTATGAGTATGGATTTTAATTGTGTTTTGGTGAATATCAATTTAATCTAAACTCAATTTGAAAGATAATTTGAATAAGAGTATCAAATATGTATGCATAGTGAGATTAGAAAAGACAATAATGAACTAACATTTTCAGATAAATGTGAATTATATGTGTAATCGTGGTGGCTAGATTTAATTATTATAATTGTTTGAATTGAGATTCTTAGGCAAAATATCATTTCACTATCATATATGATGCATTTTGAAATGTTGTAATTGGTGATTCAATTATTTTTGTAGGATATATTGACATTTGTTTCAAGTGTGCAAGTGACTTCCATGGCCAATGGAAAAACATTTGGAGGTCCTCTAAAAACACTTATTGTCTTTTCTTAGTGACACCTTGACTTTAGTCCATGAGGGGACTAAGGTCTTCTTTTATGTGGATATATGTTGTAATGTGGAATTTGTGATGTCTTTTATTATTTTTGGCTTTTTATAAGGTTGTATGTGCTAGGGTAATGGGATGAGAATCATCCTATGTGACAAATTCTGAATTTGAGCTTAGAGGGATTTTTAAAAGGTCTTGTAAAGTCATTTCCTTCATTAATTAGGTAAAATCAAGTCCCTAGGATGAAAACTTTGTGGTTTGGACAAGATTTGACTCTTCGCAAGTCCCTTGGGAAGCGTGTGACAAAATTTGGCTTTGGGTTGAAGGAAGGTGGTTTTAAATATCATACACTCATCCCTTACTATGTTTTCCATGGGAAATTGTATTATGGCACTATCCCATCCCAAGGTCTCACACATGTGTGAGCACATAGGAGTCATGACTCTTTGAGAGTTGTGTGAGAGATGAGGCGAGGTGGGAGGTCATGTGTCACCTCCAAGATGAGTAGCCTGGCATCATCCATTATTTATATCCCTCTTGAAGAGGTTGGACATGCTTTTTTATTTATTTTTTTCAATCTTGTGTGAGAGAGAGTGTGGAGTTTTGAGTGTCTCAAGAGCTTAGAGGTTGGAGCTTGGAATTTGGGAAGGCTTGGAGAGGAGCTTCGATGAAGGATCTTCAACAAAAAAAATTTCATCCATTTGTGGAGTCTATTAGAGGTGAGCTTCATAGCTATCTTGCTTAAAAAATGTAAGAAGTGTGTGTTTGTGTGTGTTGTATTTGTTGTATGCATTCAAATGTTGATAGCTTAGTTGTGATCCCCTTTGTTGAGTTTTATTTGTTGTATTGTGCATTGCTTGGAAAAAAAGTGTTGTATTGGGGTTAGACTCTCTCAAATAGACTAAAACAACCCATGTGTGGGGTTGAGAGAGGTGTGGATTCCCCTTGGGGAAATTTTAGGTTTTTGGTCAAAAGATTTTAACTTGAGAGCCTTTTGAGTTTTCATGAGAGTATTTGTTGGAGATGTTGTGTTGGATTTGTTTATGTGTTGACTATGGGAGTGTCATGTCCCCAATTTGAGGCCCGTTCCATTTGGTAGGAAACAAGAGCATTTTTATATGCTAATATGAGAGTAATATTA
Organism: Sequoia sempervirens; assembly: GCA_007258455.2. Lineage (NCBI taxonomy): Eukaryota > Viridiplantae > Streptophyta > Pinopsida > Cupressales > Cupressaceae > Sequoia > Sequoia sempervirens. The sequence continues at coordinate 15,085 of VDFB02381861.1, read as the reverse complement.
AAATAATAAGAATCTTTGAATTAAATAAATAATTATTATTATATTTTAAAATAATATTAAATAATAATAATATAATATTAAATAATAAATAATAAATTTAAATTATTGATAAAATAACATTTAAATTTAAAATAAATCTATCTAGGCCAACCTACTTTTGGAGGCTTATTCTTTAGTATTTATATGGGCTCATGGGTTGTCTGGAATTATCACAAAATCAAGCATGGACAATTGGCAGTGTAGCTTGTTGACCTCTGGAGGATGTAGTTCGGCCAGTAGGGTTCGTGCTAGGTTTCATACTTCCGCTATCATAGGCTCATCATAGGATTTGCTCATCTCAGGATGAGTGGTAGTCTATTCTCATTCATCCTACATCCTCACCGGACTCTCTCGATCGGGATACTCAAACGAGGAAGCACACGACATCTCCAGGCTTTCGGTCGCGCGATATCTATTCTGCCAATTCCATTCTCATCTCATCCTATACTCAGGCGCACTTGATATCATGGCTGCATCATTCCCATCTCAAAATATGTCGTCGGCGATATTCATATCTGGGTACTGCGCATGAGCTTGGAATCATTATTGGGCTCACCCATATTAGTGCCAATAGCCACCCACGTTGCCAACTATCGCTAACGGTGGCATCTCAGTTAGTGAAACAATGGTACATAGTTTCGGGAGGCAACTCAAATAATCCTCACACTAGCTGTAAATCGCTACTCCCGCAAGACCATTCTATGTCGTCGTTTGCTTCAACCACGCACGGGTTTATAGTATAATAACGTTGGTTTGGATTATATTCATTTTAGTGTGCATACTTTCTCATTTCCTGAAATGTTGAATGGACCGACTTGAATAGATTACTATTGTTATTCTACATAAATCTGGGTTAACTTTTGTGTGCATACGGGCTCTTGTATTCGTGGATGTTGTTATTCTGAGTTTGATCAATAGAATCTGCTAAGTACAGCATCAGTTGTATTCTAGATACAATTTCAGTTGTTTGCTTGGTATATTCTGATCTTACCCTTTTAGTGAGTTGCTACAATCGTGAGTGGTTTTCCTGTTGCTCCATTGTTATATGTGCATATTTTAAGGTTTGAGTGTGAATCTATTGCTGTTCTGGGAATTCACTGCAAAAGAGACTATTCTTGAATTATTAAATTGTATGTGATCAGATTGGGTGTCTCACAGGGAGGAGTTTGGACATTATTTGTGGAGTATGTTTCATGCAAATACTTGGTTGAATTGTGATGTTTCTATTGTTGTTTCTCCATTTCAAGAAAGTCCCCTCATCTCCCCCTATTTTTATGAATCATGTCAAGATTCATATGTGTTGTTTCAAGTCATGGGTGTTGTTATGGTTGTATCTCCCTGTTTATGTGTTGTGAAACCTGGTTTTCTAGAGGACCTCCCAGATCAAGGGTAAGTTTGTGAGCAAGCCCTTCCTCCCAGATCGAGGGTAAGTTTGTGAGCAAGCCCTATGGTTGAGCTATGGTTGTAAATGGTTTACTTGCAGATTTGTTGAAGACTAAAAATAAGGCATCTTTGCATTGAAGAAAGCCATTGAGATCTTGAAAACCACATCTTGAAGCCAAAAGAGCTATTATAAAACCTTTATTGTGAGAATACAAATTTCTTTTTTTATTTCTGTATTTTGTACCCAAGATCTTATTTAAAAAAAGGGTTTGTTCAATGTAAAGGACAAAAAGGTTTATTTGTTATATATGCATTCATGTCATAGAAAAAAGGAAAGATATGTATTACCATATAACGATTGCAATATTTTAGTTAGTAAAAGATCTTTTGTTTATTTCCTTCCATGCACTATGTGTTAGAGTAAAATAGATTGTGGAAAAATATTATTTCTAAAATTTCTTTTCAAAAAATAGCTCTTGTACAATTGTTGTTTTATATTTATTTAATATCTTTTTTATACAATAATTATGTTTGAAAATTCTACTAATTATTGCCTTATTAAAAAAAGATAAATGAACAAACTTCCTCCTTTTAATATGTATTGTTTTTATCATTGATATTTTTTATTAAAAAGAAGTTTATTTTTATATTTCTTTTCTTTTCTTTTTTCTAAATAATACTCAGATAAGAAAAAATATATATATTTAAACTGATATATGTATGTACACAGATATTTGTATAAATGTAATTTTCTTTTAAAAGTAGGTGCTATTTTTTTGTTTTCTGGCCGAGCGGCCTATTTGGTGTGCAGGGGTTGGGAGATCCCATCCCCCACAGCTGCAGCCTGTTGAGGTGGGGACCTCTGCCCCTATGGGGACCATCACACCACAGTGGGCTAGCCCATGGGTGGTGCTGTCCCCATAACATTCCTTAAAAATATAAAAAATGAAAAGATAACAAAAGGCATGGCAGAAAATCAGAAGCAGAAAAGCTTAGAATGGAAGCCTTATAGTCAGTTGAAGAGGGCACTTAGTGGACAATGGATGCTCTACTTACAAGGAGCAAAAGGAAACAAAACAAGAAAGGGCACTAGCCTTGGGGCGTGATCCCTTGTTTTCTTTCTAGGCTTGTGTGGGGATGTCTCTTCAAGGTTTGTTCTCTATCTTATGTAATCTTTATGTCCTATCTTTGTTATGTGCTCCCTGTTTTCACGGGTCTGAAGCTGCTTCTTCTTTTCGACACTTATACTTTATCGGGAGCTACCCGCATGGTAGCAACTTGCTGATCAAAAAAATATATATGTATTAAATATACACTTGTAATTTAAATCTCATCTATATATCTAATATTCTGCTTTTTAAATACATTTTGAGTTTAAATTATTAACTTAAACAAGAGTTTGATTTGTGTTTTGAAATTTCTTTTCAATTTAGCTAGATTAAATTTGCATTTTATTGATAAATTTAAGTTCAAAATTGAGTGTGTACTTTACATTCAAATTTACTTTGGCAAAATTGAAATCAAATGTGTATTTGCTTAAATCAATTAATTGCATGTAAACATATGATAGCATTAGCATGATTAGGTATTTAATGAACGGTTAAAAATCAATTCGAATCATGGAGGCACGAACAATCCATCTTCATATAGGAAACCAAAAATGGCATCACCATAAGGATTTTTCCTTGAGGTGTCACAAGAAGTAATACCACACCCTAACTAGGTTTTCTTCATCTCCGTAGGGTGAACAGTAATGAGTTTCATGTCACCTACTCACTTGAATCTTTTCCCTTGCATAAAGTGGTGTGCTCTTCAATACATTACACATGCAACAATGTTGAGTGCACACAATGTACTACCATGTGTAGCAGACGAGTATATTTAGAGTTGATCGTTTTGAAAAGAAAAAAAATTGTGTTAGCATTTGTGTCCATCTGTAAATGTAGACATGACAATATGGACCACCATTATTATACACCCCTAATCATGAATGATGATATTTTGCATAGTCCATCCCACCAAGTTGTATGAACCATCACACTATCTAAAGATTTCTGTGACAAAAAACACTGTTAGTATACTTCCCTATTCACAAATGATCGTATTTTGCATATGCCATCCCACAACTTGTAAGAACCATCACACTATATTGACATTTGTTTCAACAATTAACTATGATGATTATATGCACCACCATTATTATACACCCCTAATCACAAATGATGATATTTTGCATATTTCATCCCACCAAGTTGTACCAACCATCACATTGTGTAAATATTTCCTTCAATAATTAAAAAGCTATGATGTGTGTGTGTGTGCGAATGCATACCCGTGTGCCCACAAGTCTGCATGTCTATGTATTGCATGCATGTGTGCCCATGCATGCACAGATGTTTGTGTGTGCTCATGTGCAAGTGCACTCATGTGTGCGCATGTGTGTGTGTGAGAGTGTGTGCATGCACAAGTATGCATGTGGGGTGGAGAGCTCACAATATCAGAAATGCAGCTTAGAAACTCTATAATTGATTCAAGGATGAACTTCATTAAAGAGAAACATAATTTCAATATTAAAATGGATATATATTGGACATGATCCATAAAGAGATCTATTTTTTGTACTTCTTGGCATGTTTTTGAATAGGGAGCAGTCTCTTGAATGCTGAAAAAAGTACTAGATAGTACAGGACATTAAAATACAGGCTTTGGCAGGAGAGAAAATATCAGAAACTAAGTTCTTTGCTCACCATAGCAAAATCATCGATTGCAACTGGCAGAAAAAATGAAATCACCAGTCTTTCAGAAGTGGTGAATCCATCGCATTAATCTGTGGGACTGCCATTACCTGGCTTCTCCTGGAGGAAAAAAAAAGAGTCATCCCATGAACGTTTCCTGGATTTTTTGTAGATCAGGATGGCTGGGGGACCTTTCCGACCCATCCCCGCATCCCTGAAATGTTTCCTGTAGGGGGGCAGGTCCAAAAATGCAGGGGATGCATCCCCAGGGTACATAGGATAGAACTTTTCCAAGGAAACGGAAATTATTTAATATTGAAGTGAAAATTAATAATCTATATAGTATGATTGGAGAAACTCCAAACATAAGGGAATTCCAAGTTCTTAAGAAAATGGCTCTGATTGAAACTTGAAACAAGAAAAACATATAGGAGCTCAGAAGTCTTTTTAATATTTTATTGACAAGGACCACTATTATTATACACATCTAATCAAATATGATGCTAGTTTGCACATGCCAGCCTAGAGACTAAACATTTCATCTGAGAGGGGTAGATGTAATCTAAAACGTGAATAGTTAATAACCATATATTACTAATTTATGTAAACAGTTCTGTGCAATTATCACAAACATTCAGTTCACAACCCCTGGTACTTTCAAAAAGAGATCTACATAAATTTTGATGCATGGTTGGAACTTAATAGTCAATTTCACCAGCAATGATTCACATTCTATCAATGTATATGATCTACTCTCTTTTTGTTTGTGTTCTTATAAGAACACACATGCGCTTCTAAAGACAGCAACACTACCATTATTTTACTTCTACCATACATTTTAAAAAACAAAGACAATTACTGTAAACATCTTATAATTATTGGAACATCAACAAAAGATAAACTTAATAAAAGAGGTCTTTGAACATAACAACATCCTACATATTTACCCATCTGCAGCATAGCCTCTAAAATGAACAGTTCTCTGGTCAAACTATAATCTACGAATACATTACAGAAGAAAATGCTTAAATTTCTTTTCAACCTTCCCACATACACTCATCTGCTAAAGATGAGAGGCAGCAGATATTGAAAATCTTGGAAGCAAAACTAAGCTATTAGGCAAACACAAAATTACTTGCCTGTACCATCTCACTGACAAAACTCAAACCCCCTGGTCCAATAATAGACCCTGCAAGTAAGTATCCAGTAATAACCTGCCCAGTTTTATAATTTAAAAATAATCAGAAACTTTTCACCTCTTGATAGCAAGCCAATAGTAGGTAAGTTTTTCTACAACTACATGACATTCGAAATGCCTCAATTTTATTTTGATATATAACTCTTAAAAATTACTGGTACAGTTAGAAATGGACCGGCTGCCCAAGACAAGCAAATACAATGCCCCCAATTGCAGCTGAAACAATCACCACCACTAAATCTGAAATAAACCTGCACAGATAGAAAGACTTATCACACATAAACCAATATAGAAGGAAGAGTGTAAATTCCCAGAAGCTTCAAATGATTGCATATAAAGATTACTTAAAGCTTAAATGAAAAAAAGATTTAATGAAACATTTATACCTCACATCCAACTGGAGCACTGGATATTTTGATTTTGGATTAGACATTACGAATACATTATCCTGAAAATGTTCCCAAACAAAACAACATTAACATAAAGTATTGCAAGATTCCAAAAAGGATGCATAAAGGGAGAACTATTATATCAGAGAAGTTCACCTTTCGATCAATTAAAGTCGGCATATCATCTGCACCATTCTCATTGTCCAAGTTAAAGACATCCTGCAACTGGAATGATCTCGTCCCACTGAGAAGGGAATTTAGCAAAATATGCATGGAGTGAGAATTCTGGTAAAAAGTATAAAATCATCCCATTCATCAACATAAGCAGATACATTGTCAACAAAAGATGTATGACTAGCTAATTGAATATTCCAGCCATGCACAATGTTCAAGAAAATCATCTTAATCATCAAATAAAGCTGACATCATTATGATATCTAACAGTACTAAATTGAGCATCTAATAGCTTGCACAGAAACAAAATATAAAGGGATAGAAACATGGCTCTTACTTTTCTTCTTGAGTGTCATTTTTCTTCGGCTTGTCATGAGTGACCCTGGCCACAGTCTCTAATACTGCCTGAATAATATAGCCATCCAAAATCAATAAATGTCATACACTATCTAGAAAACTACCAAAATAGACAACCCGATTCATGTCATGAAAATAGGTGCAAGGTTACTAGTCAACACAACAATAGAATCAAAAATAGGTGTACAACTTTGTTGGATTTGTTTTCTTACATACATCCAGAAATAATGTATATAAAGAGTCTCCCATTAATGAAATTGTATCTATCTACTCATTTATTACAAATTGATATTGTGCCAATCCGCGTATCTACATTTACAGAAAATGATCTGCACTATTAGGTGCAAAGATACACCAATAAGAGATGTTAAAGATAATTGTTATAGAAAGTAAATCATATCCAATACTTATTTCTCCTAATCATTGCAAAAAAAGTATGTGAGTTTGAGAGGATTTTCAAAGATTGGAAGTCATTGACAAAAGGATCTCCAAAAAGATTTAAGGAGAGATTTAAGATGCTAAGAGGCAGGGGGGCATTATGTCCCCCGAGGGCCTTCTTATAGTCAAAACCTCACAAGAGGGAAGTAAAATATGACAAGGGTTTAAAGCAATTTATTGGAGAGGCCAAGAAACAAAAGCACCAAAGCTACAAAATTAGTAGACAATATAGAGCACATACATGGAAGCAATGGAGGTAAGCCCTATTCTTCAATTGGATGATGCAAAATTAGTAGGCAATATTATGATGCTCACAAATAGGGGATTTATTTGTAGATTTTTAGGGGTGCATATATCCATTAAAGATCTTTTTGAGTGAGCACTAGCAATCTGGAAAACACAAGATGACTGAGATTAGTTCACGTTCTTTAAGGTCTTTCATCATTGTTTTCACTAATGGAGAAAAGATCTTCCAAGGAGATTTGTGATTCTTTCAAAATGTAGTTTTATTCATGAAATAGTGTACTAGCACTTAGGCTTTATACCAATGGAGAAGATTACATCCAAAGACTGTTTGGAGCCAATTATATGTATTAGTGCATGAATTCTAGGCAGACTATGGTTTTGAAAGTATTCAAAAAAATTCTCTTACTATAGCATCAAAAGCTACATACAAGAGGTGTTGCCAATTATGCAAGGATATGTGTAGATATGGGTCTAGAGCATTCTCTTCCAAAGATTATTACACTGTGATCAAAGCAAATCGAGCGAGTGCCACCAATAGACTATGAATGCAATCCCTTCAATTATACAACTTGCCACAATTAAGGCCATTTGTTTCAGACTGCCCATCTATCACCAAGATGCTCCTACAAGAACAAGAAAACAGGACTTACAAAAGCTAAAAAAGCAAAAGGCAAGTAAATAGCCAAGGCTTCCAAAAACATAACTAAATAAAAAATCTAGTAACAAGAAAAGAAAAAGAAATGGAAAGAAGGGAAATGGCAAGGAAAAAGAAGCATTCAAAGAATGTGAAGCAATCAAGAAAACGAAAGTGAAAAATTCTTTGATAAGAGAGTAGAAACTATTATAGGAAAAGTTTCTACAAAGCAAGATAACCAAAGAGGTAATCCCTTTGCAATTCTAGAGGAAGAGTTAAGCACAAAAATTTAAGCAGAATCAAATAAGAAGGAAACTTCTAAGGATACCAAGACAGAAAGGCACACAGAAGTTCTAGAGAAAAACATGGAAGACAATAAGATCCAAGGTAAGGAAAAAAAAGAGTTGAACCATAGTAGCAAAAAGAATTAATGAATCACTGCTCATCCTAATCGACAATCTGATTAAAATCAAATTGCCAACTATTTCCTCTCACCACTATCACAATTCTTGAAGCTGACAATTTTTCTCTATTACTGCTAGCACAATTCCCAAGGCCAATCTAATCCCAAATAAACTACAATTTTTTCATCCAGTTTTTAAATTTTTCTATGAAAATATTTATTTTTTGAATTTTCCAACAAAACCTCATTTTTACATTACAGATTTGGATTTTGTTGAAGTAACCAAATGTTGGATCAGTTAGGGCACACACGAGGACACTGTTGGCGTTTAAATTAGCACCTCTGGAGTGCTGATTGTAAACGTTCAGCTATTTCAAATGTTTTGCAACACTTCTTCGTTATTTAAAGAGGAGAAGTCCCTCTCTGCTGGGAGCAATGCGTAGGGAAGGGAAATGTTAACTAAGTTCCTATCTTTTTATGCTTCAGCGGCAGGACACAAGGGTGCATAAACACAATGCGCCGTAGCTAAGCTTTTCTCTGGTTTCTGCATATCTTAACTACGACTAACTAGCTTCTATCTATCCAATACCTTCAAGATGAACAGAGCATGAGGGTAAAGGAGCGGGAATGGGATGGTTGGATCACTTGAATTCGCCGTCTCCGGAGAATATGACCGAGGCTCTGAACTCTCGGGTATACACCGGGATAAGGTTGGTACAAGCAAACACTCTACACGGTAAACTAGATCTGAGACCTGCCAAGGAGGAGGGACTCCTATCCGAGGTATGGTCTAGGAAATAGTTTACGAGAAACAACAGATTTATGATGCCTTGGCTAACTAGCTTGCTAAGGAGGAGGGACTCCTATCCGAAGTATAGCTTGGAAGTCAACACATTAAACAACATCAAACGATAACTGTCAATAACAAATATCCAAGGAGGAGGGACTCCTATCCGAGGAGGGAAATGAGACAACAAGCTATTAGACACAGGACGTAGACATAACTCAAATAAGATGATCAAAATGCAAGCGCCTTCTGATATTCTTCTTCAATGCTTCATCAACGAACTACAAAAGTTGGGAAAGCAAAGGCACGAAATCATGCACAATTACAATCGTCCAACGAACTCTCATCCAAGAGTGAACAAGTATTCGCTTTCAAAGCTATTGGCAACAATGGCGCAGCAATTTTGCATAGCAAGTAAAAGTTAAACAAATAATGAGCCCAAGGCTCTTATTTATAGAACTCAAAGGAGTGGGCAACCCCAAAATCTCCTTGAGTTAATAATGAGTTCTTGCCAATCAATTAGCAAGATTTATTCCTAAAAAGGGGGAACAAGCAGTTAACTGGAAAACTACTTCAGTTAACTGAAAGTAAACAAAGAGTCAACTGGAAACTACTTCAGTTGACTGAAAGTAAACTAAGGGTGAACTTTAATGTAAGTATCCCTCCAAAATAGACATCCACATTTAGTGGAGATCTAAGATCCACAAATCATGGAAGCCAATTAGACATCCTTAATCAGTGAGATCTAACAATGCATGATTTTAGGAAAGTGGAGTTAAACTTGGAAAGAAGCATCAAGTTAACTCCAACTACATTTAATATCATCTTGAGTTGACTTGGAAAGAAGCATCAAGTCAAACTCAAGTCTCATAAATGCCACTTGGAGGGTAGGACGTCCTTCTTTGGTGCATTTATAGCTTTTCTCATTTCACCATTTCTGGTCAACAGCTCCTTGATCTATGTGTTGACTTCTTCCGTCTCCGGATATTCAATGCTTTGATGACACGACATCTCTTCTTGCGCAAGCTATTGCTCTTGGTAACTTTGGCGGCTTCGTGCTTGGAATGATCTCTTCGCAGCTGGCAAGTCAAGGTGCTTACTACCACGCGGGAGATGGTAATATTGGTCTTTTTGCTGCAAGATCAGTCTTTCTTACTTCTTCGTTCAGAGTAACTGCTGTAGGTCTCCACTGAGCGGGAGATGTATTCTTTTCAAAGATAAAGATCTGCAGACTGTTGGTGATGTCCGTTTGCTCTCCAGCAATGTGTGTAAGATCTGGTTGGAGAGTTGCTGGTGCAAGGTCTAGTTGTTCAATTGGAGTCCAAGGACGCCAAATTGTCATTCTGCGAAGAAGAACTCGCCTGTTGACTGTAAACACGGACGTGTTCAGACAACTTCTGAAAAACCCCTGAAAATAGCGCCCTGCCGAGAAGTATTTTTCCGGAAAAAATCTGGCACATGGGTTTTGTTCGTGCTTCAATGCTGAACAAACCCAGTTCCTCAGAATTTGGATTCTGAAACTTTTTCGGAAAAACCCCCAAAAATAGGGGCAAGCAAGTATGCTGATTTTCGGAAATTTGACGAGATGGGTTTCTCTGGAAAATTATGCTGGATCTACCCAGTTGATCTGATCTGATGTAGCCTGCCACCTTTTTGAAATGTGCAAGAAAACCTAAGACAAGAAGAGAGGAAGTAGACAGAAGATGGATTGGAAGTTTTTTATCTGATTCTCTGAGAAAATCCGTCTCTGAATCCAACCTCAGAGTAGCAATCTTCTTCTGCTTTAGATCTGCAAGAAATATCGAAGAACGGATGAAAACCTTGGCCAGATCTATAAATGGCGTCCTTGAGAGCTTGTGGCTGTTCTTGATCATCAACCTGCAACGAAATAATGAAGTAGGACGCCTTCACCTTGATTACATAGACTCAATCCTTAGATCCACAAGTTTGGGGACCTAACTCACGATCAAAAGTGATTTTGGCTTGATCTAAAGTTCAAAAAGGTGATTTCCACTGATCGTGGAGTGTTTTAGCCAAGTTTTGCTCAAAATATCTTGACTTTAGTCAACAACTTGACCTTTGACTTCTTCAAGGCGTCCCTTTTGATTTTTGCAAGTTCTTTATTATTTTCTCTCTCGAACAACCTCAGTTTGATCCTGAATCTGGCTTGATCTGTTGATCCTGAGATGATGCTGACACATTCACTGTTGAGCTAGATTTGACCTGAAGAGGAGTGCCTGGGAGGCATGATGATGAAAAGCTGAGTTTAGGGCTTCAAAAGAATGGGCGCCTTTTCCAAGAAAAGGCTCTTTTGCTAATCCCTTGGTGAATTTTCAAACTCTGTTCTTCAGCCTTTTGAAATGGCCTCTCGTGCTTTGATCTGGATTTCTCGTTGATCAAAGAGTCAGATGATTTCACTTGATGTCTCATCAGGTACCCAGCTCTGTTCTGCCAAAAATGACTGACTTTAGAAAACCTGGATCCCATTTTAGGGTTCCTTTATTCAAGGGCGCCCCTCCTTGAAAAAGGCGCTTTTACCTTTTGGCCTGATCATCTTCATCCGAAAAGTTGCCTACTTTGATCTGGATTATCCGTTGAATGCTCTGTCAGATGTTGATGCTTGCAGTTGCGTTTCCGAGATCCACTTGGGCTGAGAAGGTTATCCTGGGAAGCCTTTTGTCATTTATCAGCATCTGTAGGTCCAAAAAAAAGGTAGCCTTTCTTTTGAAAAGGCTCTTTTTTCTTAGAACCTCGCCGTTAACTGTGGTTTCCTGATATTTCCTCAACTGCCTCTTTTTGCTTTATCAGCAGCTGCTTGTGATCTGTCCCTCAGATGATTAATTTGTTTGTTTCACTGTCGCGCCAGCAGGCAAACGCCAAGAATGAATGCCTTGGATGATCTGGGTGACTTCTTTTGACCTTAAAAGATCATGGGCGCCCCTGCTTGAAAAAGGCTCTTTTCAGCATGTGAACAATCTCTCCTTCATAACATTTCCAGAGTTAGTCAAATTTTGACCTTTTTCACTTTCAGGAAACTCCTCCGTCGAAGATCACCATTTCTTCATGTCCCACGTTCATCGTGTATGGATGTTTGGGAAAATGACTAAGGCATTTGACTGCATAGCCTCCTCTTGGCAGCAAGGCGTGCATTCTCCAGACTTAGTCAATTTTCAGCATTTTTCATTTTTTGAAAATCCCAGACTTAGTCAATTTTCAGCATTTTTCATTTTTTGAAAATCCCAGACTTAGTCAATTTTCAGCATTTTTCATTTTGAAAATCCCCTTCATCAAACAGCATCATTTTTTACCTTTTCCGCCATGGTTGTGTCGTTGAAGCTTTTGAAGCTTAGCTTTTAGCACCTGGTACTGGCCAATCTGCCATTAATGGCTGCGGAGGTTCTAACTTTGTTCCTGAAAAATAGAAGTAGACCCACCAGAGTAAAACTTGTCTTTTGATGATTCTGACTTGACCAATATGATCGTGAAGCCTTTTAATCCTATCAAAATCATTTTCAATCGTTTCTGGGAAGGTCCTATTTTCGGGGGTTTCCCTGAAAATAGGGGCGAAAAACCCTAATTTTCAAATTTTAAGAATTTTGCACGTGTTCCTTGACAGAAACCCACCAAGATTCTATGATTGGTTTGACCTAAAACAGACTTTACATGGCATTTTAACAAGATTTAGCTCAATTTGCACAGAATGCCAAAAAAATTATTTGGGGTACAACATAGGCTCCGTCTGGTGACCATGTCGGATACCTACGGCATAGGAGAACCGAGAATCTCAAGTTTCGCAGACCAGTATATATAATCAATTGGGTAACGGAGTCAGGACTTTGGTTCCATACATTCCTAAAAATAGAGTTCACCTTATTTATTGGGTTCCCCAATTTATTCACCTACGACAAAACATCTAAGAAATCACCTAAAACACGACAATACTTCACTGAACGGGGAAAAACATAACAACATAACGTTTAAAGCAAAGAAAAATTATTTTACAAAGAACTCACCTCATCCCCAAAGGGATGAAATGCTTCAATTATTGCCTGCTTCATGGCAGAGCGAAGAGCCTCCCATCGGTGCTGCTTCTGCCTAAAAGGCTTTACTTCTTTTCTGATGGGAATTACAGGAGATAATCCCTCTGGAATGAAGATTCTCAGGTATTCATATATCCAAGCAAAAGTACTCTGACAAAAGTCAGAATATGATGCAAATGGGAAAGCTGATACCCCTGAGGCATTAGTTCTGCTATAGTTCATCCTCGGGATGTTGAACTCTTCAAACCAGTTGATCGAGTTCCAAACTCGATTTCTATAATGCCGTAGGTGATCTTTGCTGACCTGAAAATATCCATTGACCGGCTCACAAGTCAGCTCCAGATCGCCTTTAATACATAGGAATTTGATTCCCATGTCTTCGGCATCTTTGAGGCCTAATAAAAGCACCTCTTTCTCAGCCTCAGTGAATTCCAATTTCACTGGTGAGTGCAATTGTCCTTTAGGGGAGATGATCACTTCCCCTGCTTCTGAACTTGTATCTGAACAACCTCCATCGAACTGTGTTGTCCATGACCTTGCGTCCTCTAGCAGTCTTTTTTCAGAACAAGCAATGTTCTGATCTTTAGTTTCTATCTCTGCCAGAGTTACATAATTACTGGGACGTACTTCAGCCTTTGTTCCTGCTGGAACAGATGACTTGAGCACAGCCTGCTTCTTCACAATATTGAGAATCTGATCTATTTGTTCTGGATGGTCCTGAAGATATTCCAGTTGAGAGATTTGTACCTTGGTCTTCATCATGGAAGCTACGATGTCAAAATTTGCTAAAGACGTCTCTTGAGCAATTGGCATAGCATTCTTCTGCGAAGATCTGGGATTGGAAGTGGAAGGCACCTCTTCACCCTTTTCGTTTGATTTCCATCTTTCTTCCTCTTCTTTCTGTGCTTTCAAGTGTTGAACACGTGTAGTCACAGGCGTTGAAAATTTTTCATGATTCACCGCAAGAGAATACTGACGGTATGCTTCTTTTTCTTCTTTAATAACGGGTTCGAAGTATCCCGTTGCGGAGTCGCCATCGAAGTTGTCCGTCTGTGGTAAGACAACATTCGAACTTGTTGGTACAAAACTAGAACTGGGAGCAGCTTCAGCATATCCCATGATTTGGTTCATTCTCAGATTCTCAGGACACGTGGATCCGGTATGTTCATCACTGTCATGGAAACAGCAAAACACTGCACTGTGTGCAGCTTCAATCGTTGGTCTTGATGGAGGTGTTGCCAACCATGGCTGAAGATTGTCTCTCTTTGGCTGGTATGGTTGCTGAGCTAGAGATCTGATAGAATCTGTTTTCATCAAGCCGGAAGTGATCATATTATCCTCCAACATGATGGCGTGTTCTTGCACACTCTTCAACTCTGTTTCTTTCGCCATCTTTAGGAAGAAGGCAATCTCTGATGGAAGAGCATTTATGAAACAGCTTATCAGGATCTCTGGTGATGGATCTAGCGTAGAAGAAATTCTTGTAACAAGACGATTAAATCTTGATACAAATTCCCTCATGTGTTCATTGCGTTCCATCTTTGAATTTGCAAGCTGGGCAAACAACATATGATTGTCTTCAGCGGGCTTGAATCTCGCCAAAAACTTCTCGCTCATAGTTTCCCAGCTTGTAATAATGCCTGGCCTTAGGTGACTGAACCAATCAGCTGCATCTCCAACAAGAGTCTCCACAAAGAGACGCACTGCGATGTCTTCATGTGGCACATGCAAGATGGCGCAGGCCGTTGTGAATGCAGCAAAATGTTCATCTGGGTGTTGACTTCCATCGCCATGAAATTGGGGTAAGTGTTTCCTTGACCCTTTAGGTAATTCATGATTTACCTGAAAAGCCAAAGGTCCAATACTATTACCCCATGGTAATGAAGGCGGACGCCTCTTGCCAGCATTGTTGTTGTTACCATCCATTGCTTCTTGTATGGATCATGCAATTGGATGCCAGAGGATCATTCCCGTGACATAAAAGCGTTAGCTTTTCTTGAAGTTTGATGCCTCGTTGCCCCACGGTGGGCGCCAGAAAACTGTTGGCGTTTAAATTAGCACCTCTGGAGTGCTGATTGTAAACGTTCAGCTATTTCAAATGTTTTTGCAACACTTATTCGTTATTTAAAGAGGAGAAGTCCCTCTCTGCTGGGAGCAATGCGTAGGGAAGGGAAATGTTAACTAAGTTCCTATCTTTTTTATGCTTCAGCGGCAGGACACAAGGGTGCATAAACACAATGCGCCGTAGCTAAGCTTTTCTCT
>VDFB02381860.1:0-29950 GCA_007258455.2 Sequoia sempervirens | reverse complement strand
ATCACTCTACTTTTATAGTGATGCTTATTTGTTGATAAGAGATCGATAGAAGTCTAGTTTATGATCTCCCTATCTTTGTTCATTTGACTGGTTGCTGTGTGGAGAAGATAACCTTAAATATCTACTTCATGTATATCTCCTTGTTTATGGTTGCTCCTACAGGAAAGAATCTTGATTATACATGCTAGTAAAGGGTCATAAAAAGGAGTGGTGTTACTCTTTCTTACTGTTGTCTCACTTATGGATGAAATGAGAAGAGATCAACTGTAAAGTGTTATGACTCTTACCTCCTAGCTGATAGAAGTGCTTGAGAAAAGATTATGAGTACTTTCATTCAGTAAGCTATATATGTTTGTCTCTCTTGCACCCTTGTGTAAAAGGATAAATGAATTAGAATTGTGTGTATCATGAGTTGATCTCTATCTTACACTTGTATATTGAGCTAAATAATTGATGAAAAGATAGTGGATGTCTTATGCTTTATGATAAAAATAGAAAAGGATTCCCATCTTCCTTATTGAATCTACTTCAGCTCTTCATCATGTTTAATGAATAAAAGGAACAAATCATTTTATACTTCCTTTCTTGAGTTTACTCTTCCTCTATTTTGAATTGTAGTACTACATTGGGATGTGTACGACCCTTCACAAATTGAGATGGTGCCATCTCTCCACTTGTGTGGAACCTACGAACTCTTCTATGCATGTTTGTTGTTGGTTTTAGTGTAGTTGTGTCTCAACTACACTGGTGTATGTGTGTGCACATCGCAACACTATTGGTATTGCATTTGTTAACACAAAAAAATTGTTAGGTGTGTTTTTCCCTGCTAATGTCCTTGAATTATAATAGAACTCTAATAAAAAGGTGTGATTTATTTTTTTTAAATTATATTGAAATAAGTTTTTTACAAATATACCTCATGTAAAGCATCAAATCACAAAGTTAAGAGTATCAAAAAACTAACAAAGAGAACAGTTGCATATCCTGAAATCAACATCGAACCACCCAATGAGCTGTTCATAAAAAGTCCCCCCATAAGATCAACAAGATTGATCAATCGGATACAACCACCAACAAATCAAAATTGAAGTCCAAGATCATATGAAACAAAGACAATTAGCAAGAGACCAGAAATATACTTAACCCAAACAGTCACTTAACTGAGCTAGGCCTATCCTTTTTCTTGTCAAGATTAGCAACCATATATTCAACATTCATTCTCGCAGTGTTCCCTATAAAATCAATACACTCCTGAAGCCAATCTTCAAAGTACATTCTAATAGGAACTGCCAAGATAGGCAAAGTAGAATCACCACTACTAGAATCTGAAGAACTACTAACATCACGACTACTGGAATTTGAATTCATCAAGAGTAACATTCTTACCCTTTCTTGAAGAATAACAGCCATCAACGGCACCAGGAGTAAACAGAAAAAGCAGAACCACCCTCAACAACAGCATCAGCAATTATTAAGATTGTTGACAACATTAGGAACAACACTCAACAGCCAGAGAGGATCCACCAGGAGCAAAATGTCCTAAAGGATGAGGAATATTACTCTTAACCTCAAAATTCAAAAGCCTTCGGTCAAATGGAGCTAGAGCATCATTGTCATCCACCAAAATGTTAGTATCTTTACTCTGCCAAACACCCTTTGAGAGAGGACCCTCATGATGCTCAAAAGAGGAAACAGGATCTAGAATATCAATGTTATCACTGTCAATAATCACAATATCATTTTGTCGATGCCAATTATCATTGTCAAGGGAGAAATTATCAGAACCACCTTCCTTGTGGAAGCTGAGATTAACAAGAGCCTGGGGATCACATCTATAAACTTGTTAATGTCTTCCATCCTTTTAAGCACTTGCAAAGCCACATTGTTGACCACCATAGAAATTGTAACATTTTTTGAAAAGCAATGTACAAATCATTCTTGTCTTGAAAAAACTGAAACTCGTTATTTTTAGCAATATGTAAAAACCAGAGGATCTCAGTAGACATAACCAACCACAAATTTGCAATAGACTTATCAAAATGAGAAGAATTAACAATTTTCCCTAATAAAATATCAAACCAACTAACTGACTCCTTATCAGCACTTTCATCCCACAAAGGAAGAAAATAGTTAAAGAGAAGCTTAGCATACAGAAAGTCAAAAAATAAAAGATAAATGGATTCAACATTCCCATAGACTAAAAAAGATTTAAACTTCTGACTCAACATGACTGCACCTACAGCTCACTTGTTAAACAAAAGCATCCACCTAAAAAAGAATCCTTCAGTTAAATAATATTAGATCAAATCATTTGCAATTTTTTACACCAAGCAAGCATTCAATCATGGAGGCCCCACAACTTATTTAATTTTCTCAATCAAAGTAAGACAGAATAGCATATAAAAACTTAGGAGTGACCTAAACAGAAAATTTACTACCTAAACACTAGACATTATTCCAAAGACTGACATCTCATAATATGTTATGTACGTAGGGATATGATATGATAATGTATTTAGGTGGATGGAGATACTGAGATGTAGTAAACATCCCTTAAATTATTATATTGGGTGATGTGGACAACTTGTGTAGTTAATTATATTAGGTGATGAGTAGACCTTAAATGGAATTACCCCTCCATTATGTTATTAGGAGGTATATATAAAGGAGGTGATTATCATTGTAAAGATATGTGACGAGTATGATATTGTGTTTGGGTTATCTTTGAAGTATAGCATGGAGTGGCTTCTTCCATAAGGATCATTGTACGGTGTTACCCTACCTCAAGGGTTTATTTTATTTTTGCATATATTGGATATTAGGACATCTTGGCCTACAAACATATTGTGTGGTGTTTGATCTATCTTCTATATTGACTTATTGCAATTATTATATGGGTAGATCTTATCACGGTAACTACCCCCCAAACCAGCATGCTTAATCAAGGAATAACTTATTTTCTATTGCTCAAGAATGTCAAACTCGCATTGAAAAGTCTTTGAAGGAATCAACATTCCATTAACCAAAACATTGTCAATACATTTGATACATTTAATAGTCTAGGCTTTAGAGGAGCAACCTCTAGTAGAAGCAACTAGAGAATTCTTATAATTCAATTACCACCACAAAGAATGGATACCCAAAACCTTTTTCTTACTGTCTTTGAATACTTGATGACCTTCGTGAATTCCTTAACAAATAACCAAGCCTTTATAATAGAACCAAAAATAGCGCAGCCAAAAGACTTAAAATCAAACTTACAAAATAAAATGTCTCACTAATGGAGAAAAAACTAATTTTGACTTTGCTTTGGGTCACTTTTTAGAAATATTATATCTCAAAAGGAGCTTCCAAATTTCACCACCCTACAAAGCTTTTAACCTGTTTAACTACAAGAAAAACAGCATGAAGAAAACCCTTAAAATTACTATTCATTAATTTCAAAAAAAAATATAAGTGTCATCAACAAATTGCAAATCAATAACTGAATCTCCTAAAGGTAATCTCAACACTTCAATAGGTGGTCCAAGAGATAGACCTCTCAACAAAAAATGAATAGACTCAACAGCCAACACAAAGAGATAGGGGGCAAAAGGACATCCATGTCTAATAGACCTCCTCAAAAGAAGAAAAGAGTTAGAAAGGACACTATTCACACTAATCTAAGCTGAGGCAATAAGACATACCATTATGCAAAAATATTCCTTAAATGTAAAAGATTTCAACATAAGAATGATAAAAGGTCATTCAGTTTCATCATAGGCTTCTTCAAAGTCTAGAAGAGTCATTGATATATTCTGATTAGAATGCTTAGCTTAATCCATATCCTCCCACATGGTAATCAAATAATTAGGAATATACCCAACTACTGCTAGTAATCAAATTATCAAGAATATGCCTACCCTTCATAAAACATGTTTGGGTAGGAGAAAGAATCTTAGGAAGAAGTTTCTCAACTCTTAAGGTCAATTCCTTAGCAAAACTTTGACAAAACACATTTAAAAGAATAATTGGCCTCCAATTTTTTATATGAACATGATCACCTTCTTTAAGGATCAATTTAATGATACCTTAATTAATATTTTGCCCTAGGGTAAAAAATTAATTGCTTCCTTACACACCAATAACACAATTTTACTAATCCAATTAGAATTTTCCTTGTAAAAATCAACTAGAAAACCATCACAGCCAAAAGATTTACTTTTACTTTTTAAGGAGCAACCCTAGATATAATATCCTTGAATTTAACATCCTCTGAATTACCATTTAAAGAGAACAAATTACAATAAAAATCTAAAAAAGCCTTCCTAATACTAGACTTATCCTCAAGAAAAATGCCATCAGCCATAATAGCTTTAATTCTTCCCTTGGCATACTTCACTTTCAAGAAATCAAAGAAAAAATTTGACTCCATACCTCCCAAATGAAGCCACATAAACCTAGACCCATATCTTGCCCCTTTGGCTTGGTGAAATTGATTACACCTCATTGAATGTTTTAACTCCATAGCATCATGTTGTAGAGAATCATCAATAGGCTTATGTTGATGGCTATTGTTAACAAAAAAAAGAGTTCCATGCCACCTCCTTAATCTAGCCGATCCCAATAGCTTTACTCTTACCAAAAGACAACAGCTAATTCCATTGCTTTGTTCCACTCCCATCTACAAATATTAGAACCAACAAAGAATTTACCAAAGTTTAAAACTCACAAATTATACGGTGTTGCAACAATATGGATCTCTCAGATAAATAACATTTAATTTATGCAAGCCTCTTAAAGTGTTAGTCACTCGCAGATTCAAACTCCCAAGATCACCTGCAAAACCAAAATATTCTTCCACAAGAGAGCATGGCAAGAGAATGGCTAGCTTGATTATGAATGCAATAATGCTACAACTTGATCAATAATGGATCAATGATAGTATAATATGCAATACTATGCAAAGTACAAATGAGGCCTTGCTTATATAGGCAAGGTTGAGAGGTAGAATTAGACAAAATCATAAAAAATCAAAATGTCTTAATCCTATGACATGAGACAACTAATATTAAATGATCTAAGACACAAGAAATAAATGACATAAGATAAAATAAGATTTCATACCAACTAAGACTTTTAGAAAGATTCGTGTGACCTAAGTAAACTTAATATGTGAATAGGACCTACTAGGTGAACTAGTTAAGTAAAACAACTTATTCACTCGAATACCCCCCTTAAGTGCAACTTAAAGAGAAGTAGGCAAATGCAAATGATGCAAAAATGATAATGAATCCTGACTACTAGACCATGTTAGGTACCCATGTACAATTGCAATCTCTCACAACAAACAAACAAAAAAGACAAAACCTAATGGGATAAAACTCCTCTCCAAAAGAGAGAAAATACAAGGAAGTAAAAGGAGGAATCAACATGAGCCCCCAAGGACTACTTCTATCATAAATATACAATCATTAACCCCCATCAGAGGGAGAGAAATCAATGACATGATACAATGCCTACAAACAGCATTCCTTTTCTTGGGAAGAAATAAAACCAAATATAGATGCAAGCATGCTTCCCAATCTGAATAGGGATTGGAGGGAAGAAAACTCAAGATGTATGACGTCTTTGAATTCTGCTCAAGTGTCTTCATGTTGATGCTGAAAGCTACCACTACCCAATCAAGTGTTCCATGCCACATTGATGAAGATGACAATCCAAAATCTAGTAAAATGAATGGAGAACAAGATCCAAAGACTCAAATACCTCCTTTGAAGACAAAAATGCCTCCTCCAAATGCAGCTTAAACAGGAGAATAAACAGGAGGGTCTAAAAGTTCCCTCACAACAACTAAAGGAGAATCATCTCCATGAAAAAGAAGATGAATGCAATCAATGGTGTCTCCCAAAATTTGAAATGTGGGGGCTCTACAAGCAAACCTGCAATGCCTATCAAGTACTCATCCCAAGTAGCCATATCTAGACGATAATGTATCCTACTGTACTAAAACACAAGAAGCCATAGATGTCGCAACATAAGAATAATTAAAAGTCGTAGTAGATGGAAGAGATGATATCCCAGTGCATGTCATCAGACTACATTATTCATCCTCAAATGATGTGTCCATACAAGATTCTTGAGTGTGAACATCAAATAAATCTTTTGATGCTAGTTTCAAAGAATTTGGCAAACTAATGCCATTGGCAATGGAAAGTTGTCTATACTAATGAAGATCATAAAGAAGTTGCAACTCATCAAGTTCTTTTTGCATGCATTCATCTATTGTATGCCTTTTCTTCCCACAATAATCACATTTAATTTTCCATGGATTAGGAAACAATTACAACCACCAAAAAACACAAGATTACTCCACAATTATTCAATCATGAGACCCCCCAAGAGTATGATTTGGCACTTTATATGTAGTGCGATTACAATGCCAAAAATGTTTTCCAAAGTTTACAATGCCAAGATAAACCAAATATGGAAAAATGCAATAATATCTCAAAGTGAGATCCTCAAACTAAATTACAATTTCCCAATATAATCTAGCCTAAAAATGAAGCCTTTTCAAATGGACGACTTCTCCAAGTGTCAGTATGTCCAAAATATCAATCAAAATGCAAATATGGACAAATTTGAATAAAAGTACATGGGGCTGAATTTGGGAAAAGTGCATGGATAAATCATAAAACTATAAAGCTCATCAATACTTTTCCAACACTACAAGAATCATGAAAATTGGATAAATAAGCAAAAGCTTATGAGCTCAAAGGTCCAAAAGGGAAGATCTCACTTCAATCAGCAATAAAATTAGGTATAGCAAAATATGGAAAAATATCTTGCACCATCCTGAAGTGCTCAGAACTAGCATTCCAACGATATCTCATTTGCGAAAATCTAACTCCTGAAACAAAATTATGAAATTCAAGAAAGGGTACAGTTTGGCTTGCAGGCACAACCGTCCTGGTAACAAAAATTGCCTCAAATTTACCCTGCACCAAAATAGGACAAATTATATATCAAAATAGAGGTTTTTGGGCCTTTTGGACGCAATGACAAGGTCCATTTAGGCTGAAAGTGCCCCAATAAAAAGTTGTTTGCCAAATTTGAGCTTAAAACCCTAATTTCAAACCCATGTAGATTTGGCTTCACATGTCCAATCTGTGGACTAAACAAAAGGCGAATTTGACTTTCTTGGACACCTTAATCAATGGTGAACTTAGATTTGCACCAAAAAACTCCAATATGAACTTTCAATACAAAGCCGCAAAGAGGAACCCCCCCAAAATTTGATACTTCTATCAAGTTTTTTTATTCTTTGGGTCATCATTTGATGCAAGAAAAGAGCATATTCAACTTTTCAAGATTTGCAACCTAGCAAAAACTCACACACAAACCACTCTCAAATCTGAGAAGGGGATTTGCAGATCTAAAGCTCTAATACCATGTTAGAGTCACTCAAGGACTCGAACTCCCAAGATCACCTACAAAACCAAAACAACCTTCTACAAAAAAGAAAAGCAAGAGCATAAATTTGTCAATAATGGATGCAAAATGTATTAGATCAAATGTGATCCTTTGCAATACCTACAATACAATACAATACAAATGTACATATGAGACCTTGCTTATATAGGCAAGTTTAATAGGTAGGATTAGAAAAAAATCATGGAAAGTGTCTTAATAATATGACATTAGACAATTAATATTAAATGACTTAAAACACAAGAAGTAAATGACATAAGATAACATCTCATACCAATTAAGACTTTTAAAAAGATTCCTAGGACCTAAGTAAACATATGAATAGGACCTACTAGGTGAACTAGTTAGGTAAAACACCTTATTCACACCAACAAAAAGAATTATGGACCTTGTGAGAACTAAATGAGGGGAAAAAATCCAATTCAATGGGATGATAGTCAAACAAGGGAGAAGGGATGACCTTGGCAACATTATTATCAAACATTGGAGGGACACCAAAAAACAACATATCAAGCATGAATTGGTCCAACCTAGAAAGGACTCTCTTACAAACTTTCTAAAAGTTCGAACAAGTAAACCAAATACATTAATTGTACATTTTAGCTTTCTCCAAAAGATTGATTAGTTAAAAATACTTTAATTTCCTTCCCAAACAAACTTACACCCCCAAATCTTCACTGTTTTCCATCAAATTAAAATCAGCTGCACAAACCCAAGGTATGTCTTTCAAGCTATTAACCAACCAATTCCATAATTTAGATATCTCCTTATAATTATTAGTGGTATAATAAAGCTGATACTAAAAATATTATTATCAATACTTAATTCAATCCAAATAACCCTATTACAAGGAGAACAACCTTGACCTAAAATATTAAAAGTAAACATAAATGGGGTTAAGAAAAATAGAAACCCCTCCTTGCCCATTTTAATGCTTTGAAGAGAAAATTAAAGCATTGGACCAAATAACCTTGCAGACATTATCAAGCTAATAACCAACAAATTTAGCTTCTTACAATAATACACAATCTAATCTGCCTCTAGATTTATATAATGACTTTACCATATATTCTCTATTATAAGCCTGAAGGCCTCTTAATATTCCAACAAATAATTTTCATCACAACATGAAAAGAGTACCATGTCACCTTCCTTTGAAACCCCTTTAGTTGGATCTGGTAAATTCTCATTAACAAGAATCTCTTGCCATTTATACTATTTGACATATTTAGGCCCCATTTCATTAACTTTACCCCAATACCCTTCTGTGAGGAAGGCTTGCTAGTTAAAGAATTCACAAAAGGTTCAAGAGGGTCTAGAGTTCTTTTATTATTATTATTTAATCCAACCACCTCAGCATACTAAATGGAGATATCAAGAGATTTAACAATGCAAAACGAAGCACTTGAGTTGGCAGAGATAACTGCATAATCTTCAATATCTTCTTTTGCTCCCTGTGGAGGCAACATTTTAGCATCCCCATAATTATTATCAACTCCAATATCTAAATTATGTGCCATTTCACTTTCCTAGTCTTCAGGCACTTTAGGAATGCTAGAATCTTTCTTCCTAAGCAAAGGGCATGCCATTCTCAATTGACCATCTTTTTTACATAATAAACAAGCATTTAAAGTTAAACCACCCAAACCCACAACTTTGCATAAACTTTCAAACCCATGCAACAAGATAGAAATAAAATCAAGAAGCTCTACGTTATGATTCAAAGAAATCAAAACCCTCATTATGTACAGATGACACTTTCACAAACCTTTGAAATGACACAAACCTTCATGGCGTATGCCATTTTCACAATTTTGTCACTTAAGGGTGAAATTATGTACGCAAGCTTTTTTTTTTTTGTTTATAAAAATGTTTTAAAAAATAACTTTTTTTTTTGCTTTTTTGGGCAACCCTTGGGTCCCCCTAGGTTTGCTTGGGTTCGGCCCAAGTTCACCCAAGGTCCCTCCCAGGCACCAACAAAGAATCAAGACCCGTACCGCATACCGGACCCACAGCACAAGGGGCAAAAGTGAAGGACCCAGTAACTTAGGGTATAAACTATGAACACAATCCCTTTAAAGCTTATATATTCTCCTTTCTACTACTAAATGACACGATTTTGAAGCAATGAACTCCATCAAGATCTTGTACTCAAGATTAATTGTACGCTAAACAAACAACATCTACATTAGCTAATTGAATCTTTGATGTAGAAATATCATTACCAATCAATTTCAATTTATTGCAACTGCTGAAGAACCAGAGATAAAGTTACTTTTATCTAATGCCTAGAGTTCCTAAATGTCTACAAAGATATAAATATCAATATAATCCTGGACTGTTGGGAAACCTCAAGGTTTGATTTATAAGAAGCTTAGTCAAAGGGTTAAAACTTAAGAGTACAAATTTGAACAATATATAAGGCGAATGAAAAGCAATCCCCTTGTAGGCTTCCATGAAAGGGGGGTAAGTAAGGAGTAAGGGAGCAAGTGGAAGGGTGTGGAGGGTCCTGTACACCAAATTGGCACATAGATAGAAAGTGGTTAGAAAACTACCTTTACCTTAACCTCATATACAAGTACATTGCAATGACCTACAATATCTTAAATGAGGTCTACCACATGTTTGATATGTCCTCTTAACACCAATAACCTATCCTGCATTCAGTTTTAAAAATTTTCAACTGATAACTAACTTTCAGCTGAACTGCAGTTAAATTGTTTTCGAAACAAGGGTTTCCAATTGATCCAACTAACTTTAACTTGCAAATATCTTTTTAATTTTCAGTTTCGGTTTCAGTTCTCATGAAACGTTCATTAGTTTTTCGCCAACTGATCATGGTAGATCAATAACTAAATAACTACCCAACTAGGGTTTCATTTGCAGCAAGACGGAAGAGAGAATTCAATTAAGATGTCGTTTCATTATATACTTCATCAACTAACTATTAATTTCATTTTCAGCTGAAAAGAACTATTAACTATAAACATCTAACAGGAAATTGCAGAAGAATAATAGTTACTTTTCTTGCTCCCAGAAGATAACGAATAATTACTACAGCTATGAAACAATGTAGCAGCTGAATAAATTCAAGTAACTATCTCCCTAAGTATCTGACAATCTTACAATGTTCATTAACATAAAGATTAGCATTCATGGCATAGGTGAAATAGAAATTCAATTACCATTGCATGTACCTGGATTTACGAGAGAGGAAGAAATCCATTTGACATCATCTCCATACTATCATACTTGGAAATCTTTATCGAGGGAAAGAGAATTATCATCAGGGGCTTTACCGCCCAACCAAGACCTACTGGTCTCCCGAGTTTCTTCAACTGAAGAACCCGCCCTTCACGAGGGTAATCAACATGGATCAATTTATCATCATGCCTCTGAGCCTGGTGTCAAGGACCTATACCTCCTGATCGACCTTACTAAGGGTTCCTCCCAACTAGAAAGGCCACTCTGATCAGTGATATATCTGGAACTTGATAGCTGACAGATGCAGATTCTAGCATCGTACCTTGGCCAAGGATTTTATTATTTTCTGACACTCTTGTGCCGATGTCTCTGGCACAACTGTGCCAACATCTCTAGCACTACTGTGCCGTCAGCACTCTCACCCTTACTCGACATGATAATTCTCCGACCAATTTTAATCTTACCATAACTGGTTTGGTTATCGATCTTCTCTTAGTTCGAGGTTAAGTCTTACCCCTAAGGTTTAACATTACAAGAACTTGGTTTGATTCCACATTTGTTAAGGATTAAGCAGTTATCTTTTAGGAGAGAATTTCATCTCATGACTTTTCTCATCTAAGTATTAATAATCTTTTATTCTCAAACTTCTAAGGATAATTAAGGAGTCTTTTTCGACAAAAGGATTCAAAGTTTAGTATTACAATGTCCTGAATCCAATCTTCTCCTAAAATCATGGTACAACAATTAATGTCAGGCATGTTAAGAGCATCCGGGCCCAATGTCTATTCACACCCTTTAAGACCTTCTGGTTTGCTTAAGACGAGATTAGGCCTTCAAAGGTTTCATCAGTTAAACATTACAATGACTTAGTTCACATCAATTTCCTTCTTTTACAAATGTTATTTTCTTTTAGAGCTATCTTCTCTCTCTTAGGCCAGAGGTTATTGCCATTGAGCTCATGCAATTGAATGACATATTCAGTTAAGATTTCTTTCTGATCTTATCAGACAATATCATACTTAGATTATGAAGACAGGTTACTCGGTCAATCCTTCAAGTTACATGTTGAGCATATACCCAAGGTTTGTATATAAGAAAGATGAAGGCATAGAGCAGTTTTTAATGCCCACTTTAGATCTCGCAAAGGTTCAAGAGAGTAAGAGTTAGCCAAGGTCCCGTGACGAAACAAGTTGGTCAGTTAAGGCTTCCCTTCAGAATTTCCAAGTTAGGACAACGCTTGAGAAGCTACTCCCCATATCCTTATGCCTAATATCTCATACCATTCCATTAACTTTTAAGCATTTGTACTTCCATAATTGTTTTCTTCAAGCATTAAAGAAGAATCAAAATCGGTAGTGGTTCAGCAGATCTAACACTCGACCCCACTCTTTAGACGAAGAAGATAAAATTTTCCAAAAAAGAATTTAAATCTGAGGAGATTGCCATGGCCTAAACAAGACTACGAAGATTCCCATAAAACTAAGGAGGATCTGTACCACAGCTAGATCTCTGAGATATTCTAAAAGGAAAGAAACCTCCATCATGACTATGTTAACATTTTAGGTACATTAGAAGGAACCTTTATCGGTACCAGTTTGATTTCCAAGAACAGTTTCAATTACAATTCAACAGAACAAAGATAAACTCATCTTAACGCACTTTCAGAGCAAGAAGGACATTCTTTAAGAATGATTCATAAAACTTGTCAAGCAAACATTTCATAAAGAAAGGCTCTTATACGTGCCTGTCAAGGCGTCTGAAGCCCAGCGAATATTGAGATCCCGTCGCTACCAGTCGGCTGCTCGTTGGTCTCCTACAACTTGGTCAATGAAAACACGGGTTGTCACCCCCAACAGATAGGTAAATAGAGTTTTTCTCAGGGTCCGGCTCTAATTACAGAATTTTGCACGACATAATAAGGTTTGTTGAGGACGGAAAATGGAAACTTCCATTACAGAAATAGCTAAGCTTGAAACTCCTCTGGAAATCGTCTGTGAGAGAAGAGGAAAAGAGACCCTAATGATGGCAGCGTATTATCATGAGAAGCTTCAACGGAACCAAGTAGAATTCATGCGGTGGTAAGAAAAACGAAAAAAATACGAAGAAAGAAAAAGAAGATGTCCCCCCCCCCCCCCCGAGAGAGAGACTTCTATCTTTTTTAATACGGTTGCCCTTCCGAGTTCCCAAACAAAACCTCCAGGTCTTCAAGAATTCCAGACGTTTCATCTGGAGCACGATGAAATGGCGGAATGCTCTGCCTTCCATGAACAGATGCCAAACATCCCCACGTATTCTTTTTATTTTTGAGCATCACGTATATTATGTTTTAAATATTAACTTTCCTTTTATTATTATTGAAACATTAATACTCTTTTGAAATTCCCTTTACAAATATTCATATATATTTAATTTGACTATGTTAATCAATACTTTTATAATTTTACCAAGGCCAAGGTTATAACTTTGCATTTTGTCATACACCGACTCAAAGTTTGATGACAATTGATCCATTGTTAACCACGTTCTCTCCCTGACGATATTTCCCTTTCTCTCGTGGCGTCGGCAATCCTGCATCCACTGACAGAGATTATGGTTAGATCATTCTCGACAACTTTACAATATGCGTTTAAATTTGATTTCATGATTTCATTCAACTTCTCATGAGCAATAAATTCACTGGCAAAATAAAAAGTTCGTTAACATAACAGTTATGATAAAAGAACAACTTTTCATTCCCAAAGTCATAATCACGTGAAAACAGTTACTTGCCGCTAACATTGCATTTGAAATACATAATCAAACATAGTTTCAATGTAAGGGATGTGACAAACACCTAAAAATTCTCTCGTGCAAAACTTGACCTGCAAGAAACATTACAAGCACAAACATTTTGAATGTGCCAAGTTAAAGATTTCACACAACTGTCATAATTCAACCAAAGAAGCTACAATAGTTCCATAGCATGAAACAATGTGAATGTTCATCTTTTACTTGTATTGATTAAATGACCTAAAACAATTTGCACCTCTATCCCAGACTCAAAAGGCTTCAAAAGTTACCCTACATTCATCAAGGGCAAATCACATTTGAAATTTGGATTCCAATTCAATTATTAGAAGCCCTTGAGGGAAAAACATCCTGCATAGTATATTTCATAGTTTGCAGGCTTGGACTTAGCAAACCAAATATTCCAACTTGGCAAAAAATCTCTGACTTAAAAAATACTTAAATTTCTTAATAAACATAAATTTTATGCAAAACACAATTTCAAAATTTATCAAATGAGTCTATATAACATTGGGAAAGTATTTTCTATTAGATTTGAATACAAAGAGTACAAAATCACTCCATCATGGAAATACAACTAGTTGATAATTATTATAAATTTACAATGATCTTCTTTGAAAATCATCCATCATAGATTGCAAATCCAAGCAAATAACAAATTACAAGATTTTACAATTTCCTCTTCCCTATTCTAGTGAAAATTTGGGGAGAAGGTCCAGCCCACACACTCAACTACAGCTTCTCATGCAACCTAGAAGGTTGCATCTGCAACTTCACCCTAGTACTAGATGATTCCAACCCCCTTACCTCATGATGATGCCCTCCAATCCAAACTCCCTTGCTTTTGTTGCACCTACAACCTCCATAGCTTGCCTCTCAAAATCAGCAACATCATCCTTTGTGAACATGGGTGCCTCTTCATCCTACATAGTCCACTCACCATAGATATTAATATCATCAAAGTCTATAAGCTCCTACCTAGATGTGTCCACCTTTTTTGTGTGAAGCTGAGAGTTGTATTACACAAACACTAGGTCATTGAGGCATTGTTAACTCATTCAAGTAAATAGACTAAAACAAACTCCAATTGTACTCAAATTCAAAAGCATTTAAGGGTTGAGACAAAATTTGGTGGGTTAGTGTTTTAAGATTTTGGGTATTACCATTCCAATCTTCGCACTAAAACTTGAAACTAAGATATTCAAAAGTTTGCAAGTAAGCAATATTAATAATTGTAATTTGTAAGTTCCAAGATATATATAAGTAAAGACAACAATTTTTATTACTCGGTGTCCGAGAGGATCTCCCTATTGGAAATATGTTGTCATTGATGTCAAGGCCTCTAAAGGGGGAGATTGTTGTTAATGTGTTTTTTATCATTGATGTCAAGGCCTTTGAGATGGAGATGATTGCAAATGTTGTCAATGTTGTCAAAATTGTTGCCAAAATTGTCTTTGATGTCAAGAAGTGTTTTTTTGACCTGATAGCAATGTTGTTGTTATTATGAACATGGATGTTGTCTACTTCAGATTTTATGGCGAAGTTAAACTAGACTGGACATGGATTGTATTACATTTGGTAGGGTCTATGCCCATGGTAGGGTTTTGGCCCTAATTCCTTTAAACCTTAAGGTTTGGCCTAGTCGAGCACTTTATGTTCTGATTTGATGTTAATTGGCCTCTGGCAGTTTTCGATTGCTTAAGCTGTGTCTTAAGCCCTTCAGCATTTTTGGTTTACCGGCCCTACTTACTATTTGTCACAATAGCACAAATGCACACTCTGAAATGGTCAGGACTGCGGAAGCGTGGAAAGATGATGTGTAAAGGTCGGGCCCAAAAGGAAAGAGAGTTGTGTGGACATGACAAGTGTCGAAAGTGCGCTTGTCCGCAATGGTAAAGGTGGGTCCAATTTCTATAAGTGCATTCTTCCAGAATATTGCCATCTAGTCTATTGCCAATGAGGGCCTATTGTACAAAGACCGTCACACTGAAAGATCAATAGCTAGAGCACACTTGTGAAGAGGAGAGAGAAGGTTCTGCGAGGTTGCACGATGTTGACGCATGCCCAAGATGTTGACTATGTTGGAAGACTTTTCAACAACCGTGACATGTACATTTCCTACATTTCTATTGGTCGAAGAATATTCAAAGGGAGAGCTTATTCATTCAAACATGGTTGTTGAATGTCCACCATTCATTGAGCCCGTGAAAAAGTAAATCAACGGTCTAGATTCAAATGTATTCAACAATTAGTTCCTGGTTCAAAAATTAAAACTTATTTGGCCAACGCAATAGCAATAACGGAAGAATTTCACAAGCCGACTTCTTCATGACCAATGATACTAAGATTTGATCCAAGCTGACACATCAATGTTGTCTATCATCTCAAATTGATATCTAAGATAGAGGTTTCAGATTTTTTAGTGTGTGTGAATAGAGTTTACTTGTACAAAACTGTGACTGCATATATGTGTGAATTGCTCGAGCATTTCATGGCTTATCTTTCAGAGCAAAGTTGAATTTATGTCGAGAAGAGCAGATTATGAATTTGGAGCAGTCAAAATGACAAAGCAAAATTATGCATATTAATTTTGAGATTACTTTATGATAGTGGCTTGTTTGTTATTTCTTTTGTAAATATTCCAATGGATTTTGAGGTCGGTGCCTCTTGTTTCATGTGAGGTTGGTGCCTCTTATTTTTCTAGGTTGGTGCGCAAATTGGGGGATTGGTGTCTCCTTTAGGTTGGTGCCTATAAATTGTTTTGGGGATTGGTGTCTCTAGTAGGTTGGTGCCTATAAATTGTTTTGGGGATTGGTGTCTCCAGTGGGTTGGTGGCTACAAATTGTAAGATTTCATTATTCTTGTCATGTTGGATTTGGACAATAGATCCAAGCAGCTTTTCTTACCGTGCTTTTTTCCCTCTAGGGTTTCCACATAAATATGGTGTTACCTTGTGTGATTGTGTTCATTGCTTACATTGTTGCTTCTAATGTTCTTACTAATGCTTTGGTGATAATTGGTCTATTGATTGAAGATAAATTTTATTAATAAACTAATTCACCTCCCCCCCCCCCACCGGTCAGTATGTTTGTGTGTTCAAGACTCCCTTGGATAGTTGGTGCCAAAAAAAAATGCTCCTCCTATTTTGCTTGTAACTCTACAACTTTGAAATAATGAGTTCCCTCACCTCAACCTCAGGTGTAGCCTCTCATGCTTATTGAGAGGCCCTCCATAACCTCCCCATTGAGGTCTATGTATAAGAAATTGGAGAATCTATGGGATAAAAGACAAGCACAATGAACAATGTCCAATATTGTATTTAGACAACCCAAATTACAATGTGTACAAAGCCTTGCATATATAGGCAGGGAAGAGGCAATCCACCTATGATGTGGATTGACAAATGCCCCATGAAGTGGCACAAATGACTAGACAAGTGTCCCATAGGTGTCAACCTTAGGATCACTTGGAGTGTGCAAACCAACAACCTATTTGACCAAGTCATCAACCTTGATGCCAAGTGTTAAGTGACCTTTGAGGTGAGATGGAAAGTCTTCCAACCTCAAAGAGATAGCACATGAGGTTTACCAAATAATTTGGTAACCTCTAGAGGCTTAAAGGTTGCACATTCAATTAGACAAGATGTCGTCTAACCTCATCAACCTAAGTACACTTAAGTATAGTGAATAGATGTAATATTCCTTGCTAATTTTGATCTCAATTTGTTGATATGAAGCTCAAGGAATATTGTCAAATAGTTGGCATACAATCTTCTAACTTGCTGGTTGTTGTTTCAGACTGATGTACTAGCTTTGAATTTGGATTTTAGTTAATGCAAATGCTTGAAAAGAATGCTAAGATGTCTCAACTTATAAGTATATCATAAAATGCAAGTGTTTTTGTAATTGTTCAAGTGCCATAGATGACTTATTCTAATGCAACTTAACACCTACAGCCAACTGGCATTTTAACAAACAATTGGCATACAACATATAAGCTGGAAATGAATAATATTTATTCGACATTTTATCAAACATATTGTATGCAGCCATGACTCCCTTTATTCAAATGTGTCTCCAATACAAATGCTGATCATAAATGGCCAAGACTCTTTGCTTTTCAATGTTTGTTCAATACAGTACCAAATGTCTGATATAAAGATCACCTACAGCAATGCCTAAATGCAAGTAGTTAAGCTAATGCAAAAATAGACTACAATATGCAAGCACCTTGTTGGCGTTTAAATTCACACCTCTAGAATGCGTATTTGAAACGAACAGCGATGTACAGATAAACTGCTCTTCAAATTAGGAGGGGAAGCTCCCTCTTGCTAATGGTGTTGAAAGAAAGTAAACTAAG
The DNA here is from genome assembly GCA_007258455.2 of Sequoia sempervirens. Lineage (NCBI taxonomy): Eukaryota > Viridiplantae > Streptophyta > Pinopsida > Cupressales > Cupressaceae > Sequoia > Sequoia sempervirens. The sequence continues at coordinate 12,130 of VDFB02381860.1, read as the reverse complement.
AACTAAGTTGCCTATCTTTTTGATCAGCTAGAGCACAAGGTTTATTAAACCAAACGCCGCAGCTGAGATTTTCGGTTTTAAGAACTTCAACTACGACTAAAGCTAAAGACGTTTCTAACTTCTCAAGTAATACGCAGAGCAAGAGAAACTGGAAGTGAACAAGGTTGATTCTCTGACAAAGTGCTTCAATAAACTCTTTCCCAACAAACATCTACACACTTCAATGTAAGCTGAAATTAAGATCATAAAAGCATAACACAAATAACGGAAATCTGAGACGTTATATCAAGGCAAAGGAGGCTCAAGATTTTATTTCTCAAACTTCTGGAACAAAATCTACTTCTAACATGCCCGGAACAAGAGCTTGCAGCTAAAGAGGCTTGCAATCTTGTTCTTACACACAATAGGAACAGTAATTACAATAACTCCTTGTTGGCTAAAAGAGACTCAACAATTTGCTATCATAAAACAATTGAACAACACTTGAATAACAAATAGAAGGCACAATAGGCTCAGTGTTTTGTTATCACTAGCATGGTTAAAGAAAACTAATGAGTAAAGGCTCTTATTTATAGACAAATAGAGTAGGGAACCCTAAAATCTCCTTGCTTTCACAATCTAGGGCTTGCTCAGCAAGCAAGTTTTATTTATAAATCTAGAAAGAAGATAGCATCTAACACCTAAGAAAGCAAAAAAAGCAGGAAACGCCAACTATTACATTTATCTTCTTTCTCTTCTTCAAAGAATGGATAAGAATCGCTCCAAGAATAGAAAGAAAGCGGAAAGAAAGCTTCTACAAGAAAGTTGTTTTAAATCTCTATGACATCCTCTAAAAAGTAGGAAACTGTGTCCTGGTTCGATGCATCTATCCCATCAATAGCAAAATTGCGTTTTTCCAAGATATCTTCTCCATCTGCAATAGATCTCGGGAAATCTTCAACCTCATTGGCTGCCTTTTCAAACTTTGCTGACATCATGGAAGTGTGACTTGGCAGAGTCTCATGTTTTTCTTTCATTCACTTCAATACAATCTTCTTGTTGTATTTTTCCTTATGCATCTCCCATATCCTCTCACATTCGCCCTTTGAGATAGTGACACTTTCAGGCCAAGGGGGAATGGAAAAACACTTCTCGATCATATCAGGCTTCAAACTGCAAATCAATTTGCCATCAACTGATTGAATCTCCCTTGTAGTCGGGTTGTAATGCTTGATGCAAGCGATTACAAACTCGAGACTTTGAACTGATATAGGAATAGACGCTGCTGCGAGGAGTCCAGAGTGTCCCAGGTTCCTGATTGAAGTGTTGTTCTCGCTCTCCAAAGCTTGTAGATCAAACACCCTTAATGTGATGCAAGCCTGTCTCAACTATTTAGATGTAATCATGATAGAGAGTTGTTTCAATCTTGAAAACATTGGGAGTGTACTCCATTTCGGAAACCTTGAAGAATGACTGTAAACTCGCCTAGGTTTAGACAAGTTTTGAGCAACTTACTATTTTTAGAATGCTGATTTTTCTTCCTTTAACGGACAAATTTTTGAAAAAATTTTGAGATGTGGTTTTGTTTCAAAATTTCGCTTGCAAGACAACCTTAGATCGCCCATTTTTGAAAATTTTGATTTTAGACCTAAAAAGTATAAAACCCTAATTTCTTCAATTAACAAAAGCTTAGCACCCTCGGTTTTGTTCGCACGCAATTAGAAATGGACCCGTGATGATTAGATTTTGAAAACAATCGATGGCTGATCGAAGTTGCGCCAACCCTAAAATTTTGAAATTTGTTTGAAAAAAAGTCAGTGGATATGGGTTTTCTTCAAGACTCCATTTGAGAGGGACCCGTGATGATTAAAAACTCCACGCACCGGAAGTATTTCAATCGACATGCAAATAAAAAGCAGCTGCTGCAACTGATGTGAAGTTCTTGAAAATTTCTTCTAAGAATGAGGTGATAAGACCTAGATGGTCAAAACTGAAAACCTTGGCCGCCTTCTTGAAAATTTTGATCTTCTGGATGAAAAAGCAAGGCCTTATGCTTGCTGGTCTGAAAATTTTGATGAATAACCAGCAAACTTGAGTTCTTGAATTATGAAAAACTCTTCAAACTTGCTGCTCCAACTTTCTCCTTTGAATGCTACCTACAAAAATGATGAATTTTACATTGAAATGATGTATTAAATAGACTTAGGGTTTGAATTAGGTTTGCTTACTTTTGCTTTCATCCTCAAAAACCCTAAAAATCTGTTCATTAAACTTGGGCGTCCTCATCCTCTTGCAATTTTGAAATTTCTTGAAAATTTTGCAAATTTCACTAAAGCATGGAAAGTTGGGCGCCCTTCTTGGCTGGGGGCGCCCACTTGCTTCAGAGTTAGTCATTTTTTCAAGTTTTTCAACTTTTCACAATTTTGACCCCCTACTTTGACCTTGATTTCTGACTTGCAAACTAATCTAATGAGCGAGCTGAATGATTCATCGCGGAGCCTGGCCCGTTCTAAAAAGATTGTTTTGGAGGCATCTCCAACTAAAAACTTCATTTCGACCTTCGAATTCATGGGAGCCTATTTCCTCCAGGGGCGCCCATTTTGTCCAGAGTTAGCCATTTTTAATGATTTTCAATTTCTTCATTAACTCCTCTTCCACAGATGATCTTGTTGAATCCGGTGATCCGGGCATCGGATTGACTGATGATTATGCTCATTGCGAAGCCGGCTGAATACTGAAGAGATTGAGCATATTCACAAACCCTAACTGCTGAGTTAGGTGCTCCAAAAAGCTAGGCGCCCTTCTTCACTAAGGGCACCCAAAGTTCCCATACTTAGTCAAATTTTGATAATTGTCATGTTTTTCATTCTGACTTATGTTTGAATCTTCTGTGTTCAACTCTGAATCCCAAGCGACTGGATGATCTAATGACTGCACCATCGGATTCTTTGCAAAGCTGGAAGAGAACTGAGCAACTTTGATTGGAGGCTCAAACCCTAATTTCAACTTTTAATGCCCTAAAAAGATGGGTGCCTATTCTCTCTTGGGGCGCCCATGGCAACCAGTGTTAGAATATTTTCACAGTTTTTCACTTTCTTCTCCATTCTTCGTGCTTGCTCACCAACTCGCCTTTTGTTGAACGCCTAAGTGTTGAATCTAACGCCTGGTAGCTAATTGACCTCCATTGATGACCTCGGAGCTCCTGATATGCTTCTGAAAAAGCAGAATAGACCCACTAGGGAAAAACTGATCTTTTTGAAATCTGACTGCAAGAGCCTGATATGGAAGTATTTTGAGCCAATCAAAATCAGTTTGAACTCTAACAGACCAACTTTCTATTTTTTGAATGTTTTTAGAAAGTTTTGCCAATATCCATTTCAAAAGAAACCTAGAAAAAGTTGTAGTTTTCTTAAAAAGTAGGGATGAAAAACTGAGATCTGGGTTTTGTAGATTAGGTCACTTTGAGCAAACCCAGATCGCCAAATTTTGAAAATTTTGCGTTTTAACACCTCATGCAAGACATGCACACCCAAATTTTGACCTTTTTGACTGATTTAACAAGACTTTTACTCATTTCTTCAAAATGTCTAAGTGTAACAAAAATTTTAATTTTGGGGTACAACACACCTAGTATTTAGTTTTCGCCTTGGCTTGAGGAAGATATAACAGCTCTTTATGCAACAAATGAAGGCTTCTTCTACACCAAAACAAACTCAGCAAATGCCGCCCCTGCTGTGATGTCAGTCCTCTGAGAATGAATCATAAACAGCAGCAAACTTCGATCCTTCACTCCCAATACCATTGCCAATCCTCAAGGGGTATGCGCCAACATAATAATGTGAAATCAGAACAAGAAGAGTCCTCTATGAATTAAATTGCTTTTCCTAGACAGCCGCCCCTGTTTTAGCATAAACTTCAGATTATAAAATATACCAATCTCCTAGCTCCTTCAATTGATGCCAAATATCATTGGTATAACCTCTAGATGCAGCGTTCCAAGCTTCTTATCAAAATCGATGCATCAAGGGCAAGATATGAACAATATCGTCCCTCCTTGGACTGTAATTTCTGATTTTATATCAGATCTCCTCACAATAAAATCTGCCCTTCTACTCAAGGAAAATCAATGCAAAAGGAAAGAAGAATCAACACTAAATAAATAGCTATGAATCTCCAAATCGATTTGCTCCAAAATTGGCCAATGGCCACAAATTTTGCTCCAATGAAAGGACTGAGATATCCTTTCCCCAGCTGCAATAATTCAAGTGATATTTCACACCCTCAAAATTGCTATCAATAGGAAGTTTTTGTTTCCTATGACAAAGAAGCAATCTACAGAAACCCTAGGCTCCACAAGATGAAATGCCAACAACAACAACATCAAATCTGCCTGGTGAGAATGAAGCCCAAGATGTCTATTTATTCTTTTTCTCCACTTTCTCCAAAAGCTTCTAGAATATTCTTTTATTTTATTTTTTTATTGACTTTATAATATATTTTAAAATTCAAGTCACTTTATTAAATTAATTAAATATAAAATTACCTTTTAATATTATTTATTTATTTGATAACTTTATAAATAATTAATTTAATACCACTTTTTATTTAATTAAAATAATTAATTAGTCATCCTCATAAAATATTCATTATTTTGGACAACTTAATTAATTAAATCAAGCTACCTCCAAAATGGGGACATTACAATAGATAAGTTATTCACTCTAACACCCCCTTAAGTGATACTTGGGGAGATCACAAAAGTGCAAATAGATAGAAATGGGTCCCAGCTATGAGGCCATGTTAGGTACCCATGTACAAAGCAATCTCTCATAAAATAGAGAAAGATAGAAAACCAATGGGAACAATACTATCCTCCAAAAGAGAAGGATTTAAAATCTTTTGGAAAAAATGTCCCTTGATGATAGGAACATGATTAACTCCTAAAGCATGTAGAAGTTGTAAACTCTGCTAAAGATGAACTGGTGTCTGTTGGAATTAACAAATCTCCAAGAAAGGTAGATCAAGATAAGAGATACAAAACACTACATGAGTGAAGATATGATCACTAATCAACCAATGTACACAAAGTCAATCAAACTTTGTGAAGTTGAAAATACAGATAGTACTATAATTAGGAGTATTAGAATCTCATAGAATATGATCCACTGAAATAATCCCCCATACAAGAGATCAAGATAGAAGGTTCATGAGGCCTCCCAAAAAGAAGATTCCTCCACTACTTCATTGAAAGAAGCATTAGCATAACACATCATAGTCCCTCCTTAATGCTAAGAGAAATAAGCAAACAATTGAAATCGGGAGTGTGCAAGGAATGTAGAGATGTACAAGAAAATGACAAAGGGTGCGCTCCAAGGCGCACTCACATGAGGTGAGAATCACGAAGAGACATTGTTGTGATGTTAAATCATGAGGATCCACAAATGTGGTGTCAAATCAAGACTCTACACAACCCCCCATTACACTTTATAATTTAGTGTAAGTACAAATTTCCCAAATTCCCTCCATGTGGAACACACATTCAGTATTGGTGGCACTTTATATGAGTGCAATACAAACTTATTTGATGTTGAGTTCTACAAGTTTATTGTCATGAGGTGGATCAAGTAGACATAGATTAAGTTATGTTTTGTAAACCTCAAAAATTGACAAAAAAATAAAATGAAAACCCCCATTAAAATAACCCCCACCTTTCGTTTGCAAGTTATAGCAAAAAAAAAATTTTAAAAAGCCCCCCCTTTGCCAAGTTATGACAAAATAAAAAAAACTCTCCTTTTTGTAAATTATGCAAGAAACATGAAAACCTCTCCCCTTTTACAAGTACTATTCACTTTTAAACCCAACAGTGATTTAACATAAAGTGTGGCAATTGCAAAAATATACCGACTATTAAAAGAAAACAATTAACAAATACAATAAAAGTCTACTTCACAGACTAATTGTAACCATCAATAGATAATGCATGCAAAAGAGGTTGTTTGAAGAGATCGATGGAGGACTCGTGAGAGTTTGACCACTTCTGAAGGCAACTTGAAAAATCTACACACCTTGCAAAATCTACAAATTTGTTTGTAGATTTCAAACTAGGCGATTGTTTGTCAGATTGTGTGCCCCCAAAATGAGCAACTGTTGATAGAGGGTTTGCTATACGCAGGCCGTCGGAACTAGGCGTCGCCCTCACAAACTGGCCGTAGGCCTCTATCACGCCCCGTCCTACAAAGGCCGCAGGCAATGTGGGAAATACGACAAGTGAAAGAGCAAATCTTCCTTGCCGCCTTCTTCTATTCACCCACCAATGGCTATGATGGCCCATGTGAGAGCAATGTCTCCCAATCTGTGGCTTCTGGGTGCAGATCTTGCCCTCTGAGATGATAAATCACGGGCTGCAAAAAGCAAACGCCAGCTACCAATTCAAAATTGGCCTACCAATGCCTCTTGTCTGTAAATCAGGCTCCTTTTTGCAAGATTGAATCGGCCTGAAACAGATCCAAAGTGCTTGGCAAACACAATTAAAACACCCAAATAGAGATTTGAACAAACACAAAGATTCAAAACTATGGTGGGGTCGATTCCTTCTTACTGTGTGTGCAGGATGACTCCAAACAACATCTCAAAATGCTTTAGAGACGCCTAACTATCTTCCTGTAGATTGTTAACAACACAAATGAATGAAACAAACTAAATACGATGAAATCATTCACCTAAAGGCCTGAAACTATCTCCCCCTATGCTCTACTACCATATAAGAAATAGGAGAATCTAGGAGATAAAAAACAAGCACAATGAACAATGTCCAATATTGTATTTAGACGACCCAAATTACAATGAGTACAAAGCCTTGCATATATAGGCAAGGAAGAGGCAATCCACCTGTGATGTGGATTGACAAGTGCCCCATGAAGTGGCACAAATGAGTAGACAAGTGTCCCATAGGTGTCAACCTTAGGAACACTTGGAGTGTACAAACCAACAACCTATTTGACCAAGTCATCAACCTTGATGCCAAGTGTTGAGTGACCTTTGAGGTGAGATGGAAAGTCTTCCAACCTCAAAAAGGTAGCACATGAGGTTTACCAAATAACTTGGTAACCTCTAGAGGCTTAAAGGTTGCACATTCAGTGAGACAAGATGTTGTCTAACCTCATCAACCTAAGTACACTTAAGTATAGTGAATAGATAAATTATTCACTCTAACACTATGATGCTATTGGAGAAGAAAAAATTGGGGTTGAAGTATTACCCCACTATATCAATGGGTTGGTGGAGTTGATTTTCCACCTCCAAACAATGATTTCCCAAAAGGGATCAAATTTGTCTCTATCCCTCCTATAATATTTTTTGATGGTCTACTCTATCCATGGCCTATTAAATGTATCCCATTGGATTTTGATCTCCATCCACTAAGCACAAAACCCTCACCATAGGCTTCAAGACCTACAAGTACAAACAAATTACAATGCAAACTTAAAATGAAATTAAATACTTATAAAAATTGAAAATAACAGATTCAATTTGAAATTTGAATTGAAGTTTGAAGTTACCTTGACAATCTCTATAGCCCTCTTCACCAAGGCAACATCAAAAATTGTCTTGTATTCCTCTCTTCATCAACCTTTTTTCTATGCTCCACAGGGTTACGGGGACGGGGACGATAGGGTACAGTGGGACAAGTTTTCGATATGGGGGCACTTTTGGGCCATTTTTTAGGGGATGACAAGGGACGGCTGATAAAAAAATAAGGAAATTTTTAAATACATAGAGAAATTTCAAATATTCATATCATAACATTGATAAAGCATTCATCATAGACAATGTAGAAGATTAATTATTAATACATAACATTAGACTTGAATTGAGATTTCACACGAGAATTGACAAACAAATTAAAGAAATTCAAATGCTTTCATTGTGAATGTACATACATATTATATAAGAATTATACAAAAATGCCCAAAGGCTCCAAGTTTCAACTATAAAATGACAAAAACATAGAAAATATATGACTCCAAATTAAATGGGCCTTTTGCATAGGTTTTGAGGACTTCAAAAGGACATTTTAATGGGTTTGAAGTTGTTGGCCCTACTACACTCCCACTACCTAAAGAACCCCAAGTGGCTGTCATACTTCTATGAGTTCTACTTCTAGGTCTACTTCTTTCATGCATTTGAACCTCAGCCTCCTCACTAACATTACTAGTAATCTCACTGTTACTCATGATTTTTTTTGGTTAAGAATTGAAAAGAGAGCTGCAAGTTCAAATAAAGAAGAAAATAAACTCACAATGCCCTTCCTACGTGGTAAAAAAAATTGAAAAAAACTTGAAAAAATGGAAAACAAATTGAAAAATCAAAAAGCAAATGTAAAATGAAGAACTTACCTCTAATTAAGTAGATTTGATGCCCTAGTCTCCCCTTTCAACTGATGTTCTCTCCTCTTTTACTTGCTACTCTTCACCTCATGTTTGCAAATGTCAAAATGAGAATGTTTTTTTTTCTTTTAGTTGTTTTGATAAGTCAAGTAGGTTTGCCTTTATTTTTAAAGGTGGGGGTCCTTATGGGCCCATCCATCCCCCTTTTTTTAATTTAAAAATGTGCTTTTTTACAAAAAAATAAAGATGTTGTTGGACCATAGGGAACGGCTAGCAATCCCCAGGACGGAAGTCCACTAACCATCCTGGGGACTGCCAGCCATCCCCTAAGTCCCTTGCAAGTTTCTGAACCGTTTCGGAAACGTTTCGTTTTTTTGATTGCAAAAGGGGACGAGTAGGGGACATTTCCTGGCTGTCCCCGCGTCCCCGTACCATCCCCAATACGAGAACGAGGGTAAAAAGCCAGGGGACACATCCCAATGGGGCATAGCCTTTTTTTAGTATGTCATGTCTAGCCATGCTTGATTCATAGACATCTACTTCAACAATACCAACAAACTAGTAATGCTTTGCAACATTAGGAAGTTAAAATCCATACCTTGTGACACCCAATCATGCAAGCTCTTTCCACTTGATGTAATCTCTCATCGCACTAAAAACCCAAGGATGATTATAAATATAGTGCAATGTTCCCTACATCTCTCTCAATCAATTTTACCTATGTCTTTCAAAAGAAGGTCAAGACAATGTGTCGTGCAAAGGGTCCAAAAGAGTGATGGGTTCCTCTCCTAAAGCAATTTCCCAACACAATGTATGTTGTTGCATTGTCAATGACAACTTGTACCACATTCTCTATGGCCACCCCCAAAACAACCTTCTCCAACATTAAGCTCGTAGTGTTTGCATTAGTTATTTTGTTAGAGACATCAATAGACTTCAAAAAAACCATCTCACCATTTGAAGCTACCAAGAAATTGACTCATTTGAAAGAATCATGCATCTAAACTTTTGCCACTACCTCTTTTGTTCTTCACAAATTAGCTTCACATTGACAACATGCTAAAGTAACTTCCAACTTAAATCTGTTGAAAATGGTGCCTTGTACTCTTTTCCTACAACTATCAATGTCGTCACCAAATTTTCCCAATACAAGCCGTTTGCCACATTGAAGGGAAAAACCCAAAAACTCATATGCCTTATTCACTTCCTAGTGCACTTCCTTGGTCCACCTTGTACCTTGAAATGAAGGTTGTGCTCCAAAAACGTTTCTAGGTACAAAAAATCCATATGACCAGGATCTACTCAAACTAGATGGGGTGGATGAGACTAATATGTGTGGACCATGACTGGTGCCCATAATGCCTGCCATCTATTTCCACTCGCAGTTAGAGAATGGTATGTGCACTCCAAACTGGGTGAAAGCTGCCAATAGGTAGGTGCAAATAATCTATGAGTTTAAGAAGGCCCAATCTGCCAATAATTAGGAGCAGTTGTGCATGAGTTGCTGATTTAGTAAAGAAGGTATTCGCTATATTTACTTTTGATTGGAAATGTTTACTGTGATTTTCCATTCTATGTTTTGCTGCATTTGTTACAACTTCTAGTTTTGAGCACTAAACTGCAGGAACAAGGTATCTAGTGGAGATCCTTTTGCAGGAACAAAAGCTTGTCTGCATCAATTTAGTATCAAAGCATCCAAAGATGTTGGGAGTAGAGAATCTATGGGATAGTCTTAGCTATTATTGAGAGAGTACTAAATAGTTCAGAGAGTTGCGACTATGGTTATAAATGCAAAGATGGACTTGCTACATGATGGGCCAAAGAGGATGATCAAATTGGAAGAACTGAGACAAAGGAACAGGCAAAAGACCACAAAAGACAAGCAACACATGTTGCAAAAATTGGAGTTTGAGTTGGAAAAATTATGGTGGATGTTGAAGCATAATGAAGCAAGCAACGAGAAACCAAAGAAGCAAACCCAAAATAATGGGAAAGCAAAGAAAAAGAAATCTGAAGCATAGTTGCCAGGAGACCGGTACTAATACTAGTATGGGAGACTGGTACTGGTACCAATACTTCTCTTTTTGAAAACTAGGAGACACCATTTTTTTAATATAATTTAATAATTTATAAATTTGCTACATTAAAACTGAAAATATCATGGCATTGAACTTTCAAAACAAGAACACTGATAAAGTTTAACATTAAATTTAAAGTTTAAACACGCAAATGTCAAAGAGTTCATACTACATATTTGATAGTACATATTGAAATCCATAAATGTCGATTCATTTTTTTTCTTTTCATATGGAAACTTGTTGAAACGTAGGGTTTTTCTGTTTTTTAAATGAAAAATTAAGGAAACATTGGTGAGTTGTCTCCTGCAAGCAAGGACGTCTCTGACAAGATTCTGGTACGGGGAAACGGGTACTAGTACCCAAGACGCGTCTCCATGCAACCATGATCTGAAGCAAAGGCATTCAAGGGTTGTGAGAAAATGGAACAAATTGATGGGAATAAATGTTTTACCTTGTGAGAAATGTCTACTAAGAGGGAAGACATAAGAGTCTAGGATTTTCCAAAGAATAGAACTACAAGAATGAAGAAAGATTAAATCCCTTGAGGAGTTGGCAGAATTACTAGTAGATGGAAGGCCCTTAACTGTGTTCTACAAAGAGTTTGGGAGAGAAGAAATAGCTGATACTTGGGATTTTGTTCCTACTAAAGTAGTGAGGATGGGTATGTCTGCATTACCCAAGACAGAACTTGAAAAAAATGAGGATGTTGAGCAATGTTACCCCGAAGAAGGAGAAAATAATAAAATATTGATGATTACCATGGACAAGGAGACGATTTAGAAGACCACAATGAAGAAGAATGCAATCTATCACTAGAGGTTGCCCCAGATATTACAGTTAGGAAAGTGGTCTACATTAGAGATGAGACAGTAGGAAGGAAGGAAAATGGCATGACTTCCTTGACAAGCAAAAGTGTGAATGAAAAGGCTGCAAGGAGCCCTACCTTGATGGAAATCAAGCTACAAGTGGTGGAGAAGTTCCACTAAATGAGGATGGCATTGCGAAGAATGAATGTGAAGGGCATGGTATTGTAAGCATGCTAGAAGCTAATATGGCAACAACAATAGATGAGGGAAATGGACTCCTAATATTCCATTATAAGGCAACAAGCAATGGAAAAAATACAAGTTCCAAAGGAGAATTGGAAAGCATGCCTATATGGCATAATGCAGAGAAGGAAGAGCCACCTATAGGAATTTTTTATTCCCTTAATTTGATTTCTGCTTTTATGTATGTACACACAACAAAGATAAAGAAGGCACCAGAAGGAGCCTTCCAAAGTGGAGTGAATAGGTTGAAGCTAAGTTGCCGGTTCCGGTATGGGATCAGGCATGGGTACAAGATACGGGTACGCCGGTACGGCAAATTTTTTCCCTTGGGTACACTACGTTTGGGTACGGCTGTATATAGATAGATAGATAGATAGATAGATAGATAGATAGATAGATAATTGTAAATACATTTGATAGTATGATATAGTATACTTCATCAATCATTACTTCATTAGTCATCATTGAATCATTGATCAATGGTAGTGATAAAGATAAATGCCAATTGATAGTTCAAAATTTCAATATTATGTCATATATGTCTAAAGTCACGATTCAAATGAAGATCATTACAATTACAAACTTACAATGACAATAGGGATCTGACGGTAAACCATCTAGTTATTACAATATTGGA